>LGRX02027701.1:0-41363 GCA_001247695.2 Cymbomonas tetramitiformis | reverse complement strand
ACGCGGAGAGTGGTCGGGGAGCTCGGTCGTCTAGGGGTGTGGCAAAAGCGTGGCGGCTGGAGAGGCGTCGTCGTCCTCTCTCAAGGACGCGGGAGGGGTGGTGTCGTCGGTGAGGTCGCCCATCGGCTCGGGGAGTGGCGAAGGCGAGGCGGGCAGCAGGGAGTCGTGGCCGAGCCTGGAGATAGCACGCACTTATTATGCCGTTAGCATGCCGACGGCGTCCTAAAGGGACCCTAACGCCGACATGCAAACATTCCTAAGGGGGGGGGGTCCACCTCGCCAGGTTCACATCCCCATGACGCGGAGAGTGGTCGGGGAGCTCGGTCGTCTCGGGGTGTGGCAAAAGCGTGGCGGCTGGAGAGGCGTCGTCGTCCTCTCTCAAGGACGCGGGAGGGGTGGTGTCGTCGGTGAGGTCGGCCATCGGCTCGGGGAGTGGCGAAGGCGAGGCGGGCAGCGGGGAGTCGTGGCCGAGCCTGGAGATAGCACGCACTTATTATGCCGTTAGCATGCCGACGGCGTCCTAAAGGGACCCTAACGCCGACATGCACACATTCCTAGGGGGGGGGGAGTCACCTCGCCAGGTTCACATCCCCATGACGCGGAGAGTGGTCGGGGAGCTCGGTCGTCTCGGGATGTGCGCGGGTAGGCTCATGATCACTGCCTTCGTCTTGGGCGTAACTCCAATTTGCCGGTGCCCCTTGGAAGCCCGTGGACATACAATGATCAACCCAATCAAAGAGGTCGTAGAAAACGTGGACCATCGAAGCCAACGTCATGACCCCGTCCGTTGCCTCACATCGAAAAACCTTGCCCGCGAACCGCACCTCTATTAACCGATCCGCGCAAATGGTTGTATAGGAGGGCTCAGGCATCTGGTCCACCAAGTCACCAACAAGTATCGATGCCCAAGGGTCATGGTAGGCTTTGCGATATTCCACGGTACATCCTCGCACAAGATTGCGAAGTCGATTGTCATACTGCTCGTCGTCGCCCTCTCTCAAAGACGCGGGAGGAGTGGTGCCGTCGGTGCTCGAGTCGGAGTCGTCCTCTCTCAAGGACGGGGGAGGGGTGGTGTCGTCGTTGGGGTCGCCCATCGGCTCGGGGAGTGGCGAAGGCGAGGCGGGATGCAGGGAGTCGTGGCCGAGCCTGGAGATAGCACGCACGTATTATGCCGTTGGTATGCTACCGGCGTGCTAACTATATACTAACGCCCGGCGATAACATCACGAGTAGGGACGCACCTCGCCAATTTGGCATCGTTATGGCTCATGAAGAGGTCGGCGACCTGGGGCTCGGCATCGACCTCCATCATGGATGAGGAGTCAGATTCGCCCTCTCTCAAGGACGGGGACGGGGGAGGGGTGGTGTCGTCGTTGGGGTCGCCCATCGGCTCGGGGAGTGGCGAAGGCGAGGCGGGCAGTGGGGAGTCGTGGCCGAGCCTGGAGATAGCACGCACTTATTATGCCGTTAGCATGCTAACGGAGTATCAAAGGGACCCTAACGCCGACATGCAAACATTCCAAAGCAAGGGGGGGGGAAGGGGGGCTCACCTCGCCAGGTTGCTGGCATCGATGGAGGCATCGACCTCCATCATGGATGAGGAGTCAGATTCGCCCTCTCTCAAGGACGGGGACGGGGGAGGGGTGGTGTCGTCGTTGGGGTCGCCCATCGGCTCGGGGAGTGGCGAAGGCGAGGCGGGCAGTGGGGAGTCGTGGCCGAGCCTGGAGATAGCACGCACTTATTATGCCGTTAGCATGCTAACGGAGTATCAAAGGGACCCTAACGCCGACATGCAAACATTCCAAAGCAAGGGGGGGGGAAGGGGGGCTCACCTCGCCAGGTTGCTGGCATCGATGGAGGCGGCGACAATGTGCATGATTTTCGCGGCAATGGACACGAGACAATCTGCCACTTCACGTTCCCGTACTTGTATGGAAAATGCGTGGTCCCCGTACATTACCTTGCCTGGTTCTTCAACCAAAATGGACGGGATTGGCAACCATGTCGGGTAGCGCCGTTGGGTGGTTCGCATTTCTAGTGCGCAAGCATGAAACTCGTGGGGAGTCATGCAAGTCGGTTCGTCCTTGGCATGACAACAGGTGTAAATGTGAACCATGCCGACGTGTCTGTACTCCCGCACTTTCAACAGGCCAGCGGTTACTTCACAAAGAGCACGCTGCATCTCTTGTGACGGGCACCTGCCAAGTTCGAAAGCGGCGGGTTAAAATACTTTCATCAGGTCGTATAACAACAAGCGAATCATCTCCCTTAAATAGGCCTTCAATATTCCCGAGCACTATATACGGCATCCTACAAACCATATAGTACGACTTTTTGAAACATGCATGCCGTGGTTGCCTGTACGCGACCCGTACATCTCGAAATGAATACTAAAACTATAGGGTAAAGCACTCACCTTGGATCATATACACACGCCACCGTGGTTTCCGCCCATTGGCTGACTCGAAGCTCCTTCGTGTGCTTCTCGAAAAGGTGACCCAACCGGAAACCCTCCGGACGACCAACGGTCTCGCAGGCAACAAGTGCCGTTGCCGGCCTACTTGGGCGGGAGGTGGTACCATTCACCAAACTTGGATGTGGTGTGGAGTGTACTGGGTGAGGAGCTGGGTTACGCATGGCCTGGCGGGATAGTCGTGGCACATTGCTTTTGTCCACTGGTCGTTGTTGTTGTTGTTGTTGGAGGGAAAGGCCACGGTGGCCCGGGGCCGTACGAGGTGTTCTTGCGGGCGCAAGCACGACCTCGTCCTCGGATGCATTGGGGGGAACTTGGCGAGCTGATTCTTCACGTAGCGCGGAGAAATGCTCTCCTTTTCGGGGCATTGCAACCCTATTACCCCGCGACCCCCCCTCCCCCCTCCCCCTACCTTCATAGTAATTGGAGTATAGGAGGTCCGAAAGACCTTCGTTAGGTAGCACGTCACTAGGATGAGCATAACAGGCTAACGACATGCTACGGAATAGATTCTTTTGAGGAATCTTCTTCAGATGTGTCATAATTTCCGAGTTTAGCATGCTTGTAGCATGCTAAACTGTCTCGTAGCACGCCGGTAACACGCCCGTTACACGCCTGTAGCACGCCCGTAGCACGGCAGTAGCATGGCCGTAGCACGGCCGTAATATGTCTTTAGCACGTGTGCTAACTGGAACATCGCATGCTAAAGACATACTAAAGAAGCGAATTTGTTAGGGAATATTCCTCCGGCGTGTTATCACGTCCGTGTTTAGCATGCCTTTAGCATGGTTTTCAGTCCGTAGGACGCCCGTAGCACGGCAGTAGCACGCCCAGTAGCATGCGGCATGTGGCACGCGTGGGTGGACGGGGGTTACATACTTAAGTGCATAATTTCGGTAAATGTTATCATACGGCTTGACATTTTTGGAGAAGTTTGGAGAAGGTTTGGACAAACTCAAAAATATAAAATTTTGACATTTAGGGTTTAGGAGTAGTCGTGCGGGGCCATTTTGGTCACTGTAAACCGCAAGAAAATCGTGTTTTGCACTTGGCATGCATGCGCGTCACATGAATGTGTTGATAAAAGGTCATCGCCGAGTTTGGGAAGGTGCACCATGTAGTTGAAGGCACTAGAAAGTTGCATAGCCAAGATTTTAGGGTTTTAGGGTTGCTGGCGGGTGGAATATTGGCTGTGAGAGCAGGGGTTTTGCGTATGCGGGGTCCGCTATAAAGTGCATAATTTCGGAAAATGTTATTATACGGCAAGCATTCAAGGCAAGTACCATGAACCGCACATTAAAAAAAAGGTAGACTTTCACAAGGCTAGAAAGCAGGAGGCAAATTCAAAAAGAAAAAAATCAACAAATCCACATAAATAGATACACCTTTGAGTACACACGCTACTTCATTTGCATATGTTCATACGGTCTCCACTAAGATGGTATCACTGGCTATTATACTCTTCTTCTTTCTCATCTATACTTCCCACTCCTATAGCGTTTTGGTGTTGGGGTATTTTTGTCAAAGTTGCAAGCCACTTGGTTGGTTGCGCAAGCTTCACACGCGATTGTGTCGTATTCCATCTTTTAACTTGGGTAAACAATCTTGAATACTCCTTGCTGAAGGTGTTTGGCACCTCTGTCTGCACATGCGATAGTGCCACAGTGAGTAACAGTTGAAAAGAACTTATGCGCAAAAAACAACAAAGGGTAAATAAGTACTTACCACAGCTTGTGACTTCGTGCACGAGTTCTCATTTATTTCATACTCGACGGCCTAGTCTTTCAAGCTTGGGCCACTGGCCATCTGGCTTCTAGAGTTTTCTTTCCCTTTTCTTCTATTGCTCGTGCTGATTTTTTTTGTCTTATTATCCGCATTTTTTTCTTTTTGGGAAGGTGATGCTTGCTTGTTGGTCCCCGAGTAGCGCACGTCCATGTTTTGAGTGGCCATCCTGAGGAACGAATCGTGGTAAAGCTCAACACACATAAGCTGACATGCTGAGCTCAACTGAGAAGCAAAGCAAAGCAAACAGCAAAGTTGGGCAAAGCTGAGTCGAGTTGAGCAGAGCTTAGTCGAGTTGAGCTAAGTTGAGCTAAGTTGAGCTAAGTTGAGCTTAGTTGACACGCTGACAGGAGCAAAGCTGACACGCTGAGCTGATATAAGCTAACAAGCTAAACTAAGCGGAGCTGACAAACCGAGTTGAGCTGACACACAGTTACAGGTACGGGATAATATAGCATAGGCTGGAATATGTGTGTATATGTGTGTGCCTGTTGTGCATATCCTAAAAGATCTAAAACACGGGAGCACATATGTGGAAAATTATTTTTGCAACGAAATATTACACCTCTTTGTGGCGCGACGGGAGACAAGTGGTCACAGACACAAGAGTGTCAGACCTACTCAAACCCAAGATGCCATACATTACAACAAGGCCAATACCTTGTTGCTCGCGGATCAAGGGCGCTCCAAACAAACCCACAGACCAAGGGTGCAGGCGCCTTCTTCTACAAGAGTAGAAAGCGTGACCACAATGGTTCCTTCAATGGCGCAGTCACCAATGTGTGGCCAAGGGAGTTCGTTTTTGCAACGCCACAAAGGAGGTGTAATATTTTGATACCTATGCTAAATAAAATAATTCTCTTAAAATAATTCTAAAATAAGTCTATACATTAAAACAAAACAGTATGATAAAAAGAAAATAAACCACCACTCTAAGTGGGGTAGGATTTTACCTAAAGGGAATCCGGCCCAGTTCGCCTAACTATTACCCAGCAGTTCAATCGCGATGGTTCCACGCGACGAGGCCACAATCGACACGGCGTTCCACCTGCTTTGAGTCCACAGAGGCCTCAAGCGTGACACGATGCGTGGTACAAAAAAGAGAGGTGCCTCATTCTCAACGGTTCCACCTGCTTTGAGCCTGCAGGACCCTCATGCGTGACACGATGAGTGGTACACAAAAGAGGGGGGCCACAATCCACACGGCGTTCCACCTGCTTTGAGCCTGCAGGACCCTCATGCGTGACACGATGAGTGGTACAAAAAAGAGAGGTGCCTCATTCTCAACGGTTCCACCTGCTTTGAGTCCACAGAGCCCTCATGCGTGACACGATGCGTGGTACAAGAAAAAGAGGTTCCAACGGTTCCACCTGCTTTGAGCCTGCAGGACCCTCAGCCGTGCGGACACACGACGAGTGGCAACACAAAAAGGGAGGCCACAACGACACGGCGTTCCACCGCTTCGAGGTCCGCAGAGCTCCGAGTGACACGATGCGTACAAAAAAAGAGGAGAACCTCTTGGTTCAACAGCTCCACCCGCTTCAGTCCGTAGAGCCCTCCTTGGTGACACGATGCGTGAAAGCAAAAAAGAGAGGTCCCTCATTCTTTAACAGTTCCACCTGTCGAGTCCGCAGAGCCCTCCCAGTGACACGATGCGTGGTACAAAAAAGAGAGGTCCCTCATTCTCAACAGTTCCACCTGCTTCGAGTCCGCAGAGCCCTCCTGGGTGACACGATGCGTGGTACAAAAATAAGAGGTGACACGAACGACACAGCGTTCCACCTGCTTTGAGCTCGCAGGACCCTCATGCGTGACACGTTGAGTGGTACACAAAAGAGAGGTGCCACAATCAACACAGCGTTCCACCAGCTTCGAGCTCGCAGGACCCTCATGCGTGACACGATGCGTGGTACACGAAAGGGAGGTGGCACAATCAACACAGCGTTCCACCAGCTTCGAGCTCGCAGGACCCTCATGCGCGACACGATGCGTGGTACACGAAAGGGAGGTGCCACAATCAACACAGCGTTCCACCTGCTTTGAGCTCGCAGGACCCTCATGCGTGACACGATGCGTGGTACACAAAAGAGAGGTGCCACACAAATACTTTCTATTACGAAATATTACAAAGCGGTTGTGCAAAGTCAACATACAAATACACGTAAGCTACGTAAGCTACTTTGAAAGTCACTCTACCTGAATATCCTCGCGATTGAAGTCGTCCGCGTACCAAGGCCAACAGCTTCACAGGCTCCACGCTTGCGTCGATGGTCTTTTCGACTGACGAGCTGTTTCAGGCACAAAGGATTACACGATTCTTATTAACATCTAAAATCGTGTGACTGTGCAAGAAAAAGAAGAAATACTAACTAGCAAATTGTGCCGACAGGACAATTGAAAGCAAGTTTATTCAAGTGCAAAGTAGTCTAGCAAAATCATAATTGCATACTATTCGAGCAACTTGTCACGAGGCATATACCTGTTTAACTGTGAGGGCTATCCCTCATCGATTCGTTGAACGAGTGAAAAGCCCCTGCCGTCACTATCCCGACACACACCCGACTCTCTTAATTAAAAGAAAGACTAAACCAAGTGCGATGCAATAAAAAACTCAAACAAGGACAAGAGCGTACCTTAAATTGGCTGGGTTAGGTTTCACCCCAGGGCGTGCCGAAGGCTAACGCACTCCCAGCCTCATTTGAGCGATCTGTCTATCTAAAACAAAGTTCGCATCGTCGGACCTTAAAAGCTACAAGCACCTATATCACTATACTACTTATGCAAGTGCAAATCGCGCTACAAGTTGCAAAGTTCAAAGGAAACAGTGCTCTGAGGATGATGCCACCACACTTGCGAGCAAAAGAGCGCCAAAGGTAGTGCCACACTATTCGTCGAGATACGTACCACCTCTGGGTTATTTTGAATGTTACTTTGCTGCGAGATGACACCCCACGCTTGGCAGTCTTGACATTCCTGTACCCGGGGCAGCAATTAGCACAACAGTCGCAATGACTGCAAAAGACATGCTACGGAAAGCATGGACACATACCTTAGATTCCCAGTGTTTCCACACCACCAGAGCCCAAAAGCAATTGGGGTGGTAACTGGGATCGGCGCGTCGGATATTTATATCCCGCCTCTTCGCCAAGAGCCATGGGGCGGTTGTTATGCAATTTTGAGTTGCGACACTGGAACCTAGGCTGGGCCTTTTAAGAAGCTAAAAAGGCCCAGTTTTTCACAATCCAGTAAAAACATGCAAACAGGCACACACACCTGTAAAATTCTATCGAAGAATTCAATTCGAAAGCGCATTTTTCGAACTAGCTAGCCTAAAGGCAGAGAACGCACACAAAACAAGTACTTAAAAATCACTTAAACATCACGTAACGTGGGAGCTCCTAGCCCCACATCAAATGTCGAGCGTCCCTATACCAACTCACCTGCCCTTCAGGATATCACAATGAATCAAAGTGCGCAGGTAGATGCACCTTTCCGATCATGCTAAAAGGTTGTGAGCGCACCTGGCGGGAATGATGTCCGCTCATTCCGTGGGTGACCAACGGCCATGGACCATTTTCAAACGTGCTCATGGACTTCAAATTGCGAACACTGTAAGTGAATTACGAAAGGAAAATAGGTGCGCAGGCAGGATCTACTCTCAAAATTTCGTTCGAAAATTATGGGGTAAATCATAGTTTTGGGCAAGCGACAAAGTGCGTGGGTGTGTGGGTTACGTAAACACCAAACGCATCTTGCTTGCGGCGACCACGCAATGACCAACCACCTGCGGAAAATATACGGTACGCGAAAATATCAGAAACTATTTTATACTAGCAACACAATACAATCAAATTATTTAGGCTGATCTAATCAGAGTTTGCAGTGTGGTTTTCGGCTCCGTGCTTTCAAACTTCGGAGACGCACGTAAGACTAAATGGGAAGTCAAGAGCTCACGATACTCAAGGTGAGGTCATGGTCATCGCCAGTGACATTTCTGCTGATGTCATCGATTACTGGAACGCGAAGAAACGGTGCAGTGCGTTCGGGATTTCCGATGACGGTTACGATCCAAAGCGAAACGAGAACGCGGATCGCGGATCATCACCATCGTTATGAGCACGCTCTCAGGCGATTTAGGAACGGGGATCGTGACGTGTCGTCTTTGTTACACGAGCGCTCCGCAACGGGGGGGAACGGGGAACAGTCGATTACGCATTCAGAACTGAACGCCGAATTCCAGATGTCGCCTGTTGCAGAGAGTACCACTCCGGCCGGACACAGCAGACACCGCACGGGTCAGCTCTTGTGGATCATGCTCCGCAGGACCGAGCAGACTCGTCGTAGGTACATATGTACTTAGGCCGGGTACATATGTACTTATTGATAATAACATGACTGGTGCGCACGTACCATACATGCATGTACCTACGCATCATGTACATGCCGGGTGCGCATGTACGCAAGCCAGGTACATATGTACGTAAGCCAGGTGCATATGCACTTATTGATATTAACATGACTGGTGCATATGCACCCCGCATGTACATTTGAGTGAGGTACATGCCGGGTACGCATGTACGCAGACCAGGTACATATGTACTTATTGATACTAACATGACTGGTGCATACGTACCCCATATGCACGTGTATATCGGTGCATTATTAGTACACATGTACCAAGCGTGTACGAGCCTCCCATACATATGTACCCAATATGTACGTACGTATGCATAAGTACGCTATAGGTGCATGTGTACTCGAAAAGGGTACACATGCACGCAATGGTGGGTACAGCTCTGGTGCGCGTGTACGAGGCCTATCTATATGCACAATATCACAAGAGGATTGCGAAAATGTGTGCTACTTACATAAAGTGTGTTCACAATGCGTATGCTATGCGAAGGCTAGCACATCACGCATACGCATGGAACACTCGAGCATGTTTAATACAATCATATTAATACGATAGTGTAGCTAGCTTGGCACGATGGGATACAATTGGGACTACTCATCTCTATCCTACCAATACGCCAAATAACGTTCTATTCGTACGATTTCTAGTTCCAACACTACGATTGTAAACAATCTATCAACCTAGCACGCTCGAAGGGAAGCTTGAACGAAGCTCATGAAGTACTCGAGGCGGTCGATTTTCTCCATTTAGGGTTTCTTCAAAACAGCCGATCTGAAAAGTAAAGCAAAGAACCAACACTTAGTAAAAAGCGGAAAACGCATTAAAGATTTCCTTGTACAAAACATAACTAGCAACCTAGGAACCTCAAAGAAGCGCGAATGTGAACGCGAGATGATGGTGGAAAAATTGATTTCACCACTCGAATATTTTCAGCGATCTGAAAAACAAAACCAACCAAGTAACGTTCAGTAAAGATGAAGAGAATATAAGTGACAAACGAAATTAACGAAGGAAAATGAAAAGGAGAGGTGGAGTGAGTTGGATTTGAACCAACTATTTCGAGTGCAAAGGACTCGCGGGAATCTTCCCGTTCACTCCAAGTCAAAGTTCCGCGCATGCCAAGGATGAGCGCGCTAAGCACACACAAAATAATACATATACATATAAAAAAACATGCACTACAAACCTGTGACATATTGCAGCGAGCAAGAATGAGAAATATCATAACATGCAACCCGCTAGCGAGGCCACCGCACGCTGCTGCTCACTGCTTGACGGTGAAATGTGAAGCGTTGACGACTCTAGCGGTGAGTTTGAACTTTTACAGTATTCTGCAAAAATGCCTACAGTGCACACCTTCACTTCCCGTTCAGCAGTGAACGTTTCCACATCAAATTTTATATCCGGGACATAATGTTATGTGCATCGTGATGTGGCGCTTTGGAGTTCGATCGAGTTTTATCGACAGACTCCAAATATGTCAGCGCTCCACATCAAAATTTTATATCCGGGACATAATGTTATGTGCATCGTGATGTGGCGCTTTGGAGTTCGATCGAGTTTTATCGACGGACTCCACATCTGTCAGACGATGGCGCAATAAATCAATTGGCGAAAGAATAGACGATGACGCGAGTGAAGGGCTTGGCGAAAATTAAAAAAGAAATTGAGCGTGACGTCGTGACATCGGTGTAGGTGATGAAGAATTGAAGATTACGATACGATCAGCGATGGTCAAAATCGCACAGTAGAAAGACATCGGAATTCAAAATTCCGAACACGCAAACGGCTAAGTGCGATAGACGATAACGATATTCCTCCAAACACGCAAACGGCTAGTGCTAAGTACATGCTACTGTCGCACTATACGCACCTTAACGCCGCCAAGGACTCCTCTCTAAGGGATACAGTTCGTACAACAAGTTCTTACAGTTCGTTCTTCCAGCGCACGCAGCCCTTTAGGTACAACAAAGAAAAAATGAGTCACCCAACCAAAGATGAGCGCGAGGCATACGAAGACCTATGCGCAAGCATGGGGGAGGAGCAATCCCTTGCGGGGTTGCTCCAATATGTAACATGGCATAGGGCGAAAGACTCCGCACCCGATTGCGCCGCCGCCCCCGCCAAAGCCGCAAAACCTGCGGGGAACTTCAAACGATTGGCCTCCACGAAAAAAAGGAAGGGGAGAGAAGGAGCGGTCACGCGCGTCCGTGGGATTGTCCAACCCCACGAGCGGGCGGTGCGGACCGCAATTAGGAAAGTGATCGGTATAGACCCGCCCATTGAGGAACGCACCTCGCTTTTAGTCGCGTTTTTCTTGTTTTCTTGTGGGTTATTCGTTAATTAACTTGTTGTTCTTCCTTTGCGCGCGCAGTGGCCACGAAGGATTGGAATCCGGTGGTCCTAGTGGGCGCCCAACCCGACCTCTACCCAAAATTGGTCCCCACTATCGCGAAGGAGGCGGGTTTCGATCCCGCCTCCGACCCCACAATCGTTCCATATATTCAGGGCAAAGTCCGCGCGGACATAAATAACTTCCGCACCGCGTGGAAATATGGGCGATGGTTGAAGGAGGGGAAGGAATGGGTGCATAAGCCGTGTCCCAACCACCCGTATTCCAAGGTCGACGGGGCGGAAGGGCTAAAAATATCGGAGCCCACTGAGAAGGCGAAAATCGCCGCCTTCAAAGCAGCAGGGATCGAGACCCCGTCTCTTCCCAAGGATTGGGAGGAAGGCAAGGGTACGCTGCTGGAAGCACGTAAGTTTCTTGCCTCTTGCAACGCCTAGCTAGGACTGTCTTAGCACTACGTTATCACTACTTTATCATACTGCGTCTGTCATAATAACGCCACAGGTTCAGCTTTCGTGTTGCACGTCCGCGTTAGCACGTGCATAGTATACCAATAGTATGTCTTTAGCATACTATGAGTTAGATATCACGTCCGTAGCATATTAACGACGTAATTAATATCTACCTGAATATGTCAATACTTTTTTGCAGGCGATTATCTTTTAGACCATTGGGTCAAGCAACTCAGCCATACTGTGGCTGAGGAGGAGGAGGAGGAGGAGGAGGAGGCCACCAAGGAGGTGGTGGGCGGGGAGCAAGCGGTGAGTGCGGATGAGGTTGTAGCCTCTCCCTCCAAAAGATCAAGGCATGGAAAAAAAAGAGAAGGGAGCCTTCTGAAAGTAACAAAGAGGATCACGCCGACCTCGTGAAGAGGTACCCGGTTGGAACACACGTATGAGTGTTCTGCCGGAAAACCGATGACGACGAGGCGGTGGATCCCCCCCTTGGTGAGGAATGCTATTTCACCTCGAGTGGGTCCCTCAAGGCGGAGGTCCCGCTCCTCGCGGGAGAGGTCACCGTATGTGACCTCTCCGCGAGGGTCGGGCACTGGGAGGGCCCCAAGGCCCTCAAGCTCCCCCCCCCTCTTCCTTGCCATAGAGGTATGCAAACCCTGTAAGTTTTTATTAGTTAGTACGTCTTTAACATGTCTTTAGTATGCCCATAGCATGTTATTACAGCGATACGGTTTCCCTTGTTTTTTCTTGCTTGCCAATTAACTTGAATAGTGTTTTTCCTCAGGTGAAAAAAGTGAACCACCGGACCGGAACCGTCGGCGTTGACGAGTTCGGTGGGAAAGCCTATAGTGCTTTGGGCACAATCCTAAAAAAAACCGAGGTCTTTTTGGAGACCAAGGATTCCAAGGAGGCCAAGGCATTTGAAAAGTTCTTTTACGCCGCATTCCGCGGAAAAAAGGACGCCGTCCTGGAGAAGCAGCCGGTGGCGCTAGTAGTTGACGCCTCCTACATCCGCAAAGGGGCGGTTGCAAAAGCCTTTCATGGCAAAAAGTAGGAACACTTGAATAGGACACCTTGAACATTGGCCAAGGTCTTTATCGACCATGGTCTGTATTAATACCTTTTTTTATTCAGTTTGTATTGCTAATAGTCTTCACTTGCTTTCTGTGTACAAACCTGCTTAGTTGAGCATGCTGGTCACAACTTTGTTCCCCGCGTATACGCGTGTGTTATGCGTGTAGTGCATGCTAACACCGGTGTTAGCATGCCATTAGTATGTCGTTAGTGTAGTATCGTTAGCATGTCAATAGCATGTCGATAGTATGCGTTTGGTACGTAATCATTAGCACGAGCATAGCATGCTAAAGGCATACTAATGACATTATATGGACATGCTAACATCAGTTATCATATCGGCGTTTATGTATGTAGCATGTCGTTAGTCTAGTATCGTTAACATGTAAATAGCATGTCGATAGTATGCGTTTAGTATGTACTTGTTAGTACGAGCATAGCATGCTAAAGGCATGCTAATGACACTATATGAACATGCTAACATAAGTTATCATATCAGTGTTAGTATCCACGTAGCACGTCCATAGCATGTCTTTAGTATGCGTTTATGATGGTTGCGTTAGCATGGACATATTATGCTAAAAACTTCCTAATGCAATGCTATGGACATCATATTGGCATACTATCTAAACCACTTGGCTTGCCATTGTTAGCATGTCCGCAGTATGCCGTTAACATGCCGTTATGATGTCGTTAGTATGTTTACCAAAAGACGTACTAAGAGCGTGCTAACGCCATGCTAACGTTGCGTTAGTGTGCCGTTAGCACATATCGGTAGTATGTCGTTAGCATGTAGTTAGCACATAAATTCCAGTTAGCATACATGCTAACGACATGCTAATGACATGCTAACGTTGTGTTAATATGTCGTTAGCATACATTGTTATCATCATTCGTTAACATGTCGTTAGCACGTATTAGTACGCCGTTAGCATGCATACTAACGTTTTCCAGAACCGCGCAGTCTCGAGTGCTTAAAATTTGTTGATTATGCGCATATAATATCCGTGTTGTGCTGGGTACGTGCGTTATGCGTTCCTGCTGGGCGTGAGTCGAAATGGCTGGCTAATTTTCGTCAAGAATCTTAATTTCTGAACGGATCTTGCTCGCTCAAAAAATATGTCGATGCATGCCACTCATACAAATGCATATGCAAAGTTTTGTTGCGTTTGGTATATGCGGTAAGATGGCAGTCTCAGCAACGTCGGTCCTTCCGCTGCTGGAGGAGCTGAATGATCTCCAAGCGCAACTATTGTTGTTGCGTTTCTGTGCCCATCGGATTTCTTTTTTAATTCGATGCGTGGTGTGCGTCCCGATCTTCTTCAATCGGATGCTTTACACCTCGACGAGGCGGCGCAGCGGAGCCGTCGCAAAAAGTTCGGCAAGAAAATGCATAATCGATCTAAATGGAGGTTTTATGATGTTTGGAGAGTTACTAGGCCTTATTAGGGCAATAATAAGACCCCGTGAGGAAAAAATTTTGGTTTTTTTTTTTGGTGCTCGCCGGGGGAAAAAAACGCTGTTTTCGGGCCATTTTGAGTGGGCGGGGGCTAGAGGATTTCAGTTAGGTGACCAAATCGCGCGTTTGAAGTTCGTGGGACCTTTCAAGGACCATCACGGGCAACTTAGTGGAAGAAATGATGAGAATATTTTTTTTGGGTGCTCGCCGGGGGCCAAAATGGCTGTTTCTGGGGCCTGAGCGGACCATTTTGCGTGCGCGGGGGCTAGAGGATTTCAGTTAGGTGACCAAATCACGCGTTTGAAGTTCGTGGGACCTTTCAAGGACCATCACGAACTACTTAGTGGAAGAAATGATGAGAAATTTTAATTTGGGTGCTCGCCGGGGGCCAAAATGGCTGTTTCTGGGGCCTGGACAGGCCATTTTGAGTGCGCTGGTGCTAGAGGAATTGGATATAAGATCGGGATCGCGTGTTTGAAGTTCGTGGGATATTTTGGGGACCCTCACTAAACACTTTGTCGAAGAAATAATGAGAAAATTTTATTTGGGTGCTCGCCGGGGGCGAAAATGGCTGTTTCTGGGGCCTGGACAGGCCATTTTGAGTGCGCGGGTGCTAGAGGAATTGGATATAAGATCGGGATCGCGTGTTTGAAGTTCGTGGGATCTTTTGGGGACCCTCACTAAACACTTTGTAGCTTGCGGCAGATTCTGGGAAGCCCGTTGTCGTCGAACGAGCGGAGTCGGTGGTCATCAGTTAAGTTCCCACGGCCTGGGGGGGCTTGGGTCTCTCATCCATCCAACGGTTGTCATTGACAGGGTGGGTGGGTTTTGGGGATCATGTGTGGGCTCGTATGCGCCTTGGGTTGCCAGCCTTGGAGGAGTGACACTGCCTCCATAGTCTTTGTAGTCACGGGAAAGGTAGGTTTGTTGGCGGGGAAGTTGGAACAAAGCCTCAATTCCTCACTACATGCGCTTCGTTGGCACTTCGCACAACCGAGTGGTTGATGCCCGGAGAGATAACCATCCCTTCCCGTCATTGGGTCGGCCCGAGTTGGATTCAGAGCTTGGGTGGGGTCTCTTTGCGCAGCTTAAAATCAAGTTGTAGAAGGACCTTTCTGCGGTCTTGAACGGATCTGACTGGCTTGATTTATTTGACCAAGCTGCGCCTGCCTCTCGATCTCGGTTGTTTCCCCTTTCCCAACGTGGCGCCACTGGTCACTTGGCAGCCATCCCCGCGTCGCCTTCTTTTCGGCTTCCACCCACTCGGGCAGTTGTCGCCTTGGCTTTGCAATTGGGTGTCCCGATGCCTATTCTAGCTGTTGTGCACATATGTATATGTGGTGCTTCTATTGATCCCTTTCGTTGGCTACCACTACTGTTAGGGCTGATATGCGAGCCCACAAATATTATACAGTATATCAAATAAACACTGTGCTGTTGAACGGCACACACAAGTGTAACAGTATAGCGGGATGTGAGTGCAGTCTCTGTATGAAGAACTGCTGAAGCACAACGCTTCCTCACTTTGTACCATACGTCTCCCATCATCGTAGATGGTACCGCCATTGGGTTGTGAACCCGAGACGTAGGTTGAACGACCAGTATTGTAATAACGACTAGTTCGTTCATACTGTGCATGCGTGTTCCGCACATGCTAAAAGCCAAGATGGTTCTTGTTTGTATTCAAGATGTATCTTTGCTTTGCCATCTTCGAGTTCGACGTACGAACTCTCGATGACAGGGTCATTCAAGTCTTTCCTTGAATAATGACAGATGATGTGACATTATCATCTGGCGACATGTACAGTCATCGTCGACCGTACTGACGACTGTCATAATAATATATGACGCGACTTGACATGTACAGTCATGGTCGACCGTACTGACGACTGTCATAATAATATATGACACGACATGCCATGATATGACATGTCTGACAGATATGACACGTATGACATGTATGACACATATGTCTTCGGTCATGACCCTGACAGATCTCCCCTCTTAAAAGAGTTGTGACCTCACAACGGGCATACCTTTGTATATGTCTATGATGTCTTTGTTGTTGTCGCTTCTTGCTGGTACCAGTCTTCTTACACCGATTTGAGGCGTCCCTCATGGTGTTTTTAGGTTATTGGGGGGAACTGAGTCCACTTTAGTCCCTCACCTTACAGTTCTTAGGATGTAGCCCACCTTTTGAAGTTCGTATCGTATTTCAGAGTGACGTTTCAAGGTTCAATGAATTGCGTTTCGTGATGCAGATTGACGCTGGATTACTGATTGATCCACACGTATCGTGCGTCAGAGTGACGATTCAAAGCATCCGAAGTCTACGTTACGGATTATTTGCGCTAGCCGTCGACGCCTTTGCGAACGATGATCCCACGATTTAACGATTTATAATCGCACGATTCTCGGCCTGATATAGTGCACCCAACCCTTCCTCCCCTCCTTAAGCTACTTTGGAGGATCATAGGTAGCGATGGGGAGCCCGTTTTTTGGGGCTTGTTTTAATGCAAACGGAGAAGGCCCTGCTTACGAGATATCGGAGGGTCTTTATAAGTCCACTTTAAATCCTCATCCGTCTGCCAAACTCCTTATATGGTCCAGTACGCACGCTTTGACGAATATCTGTCGCGATGAGTGAGAATGGATTCGCCACGTACTAATGTGAAATTTCTTTAGTTATGTTTGTCAAGCATAACTTAGGATCACAACTCCGTCTACCTCAGTCCTGTTCCCGGTAGCTTCGGATGACTGGCCAAGAATCCGATGACAAACCACGGTTTTGGCAAAGGTAGCATATAGCAGTTTTTATTTATCCACAGATATGATATCTCGCATGTGTGCGTATCTGTGCAAGGGTATGATTTATACAAGGCTCACTACACCTTAGCAAGGAAGGATCAATTCCTGCTCCTGTCATATCAATTTGATGCAGGGTAAAAATGTTAGGGATATAACCCTGCAGTTCTCGGGTTGCAGCCCATTGCACCGAAGGCGCATCGCAGTTCTTGGGATGCAGCCCTGCAGTTTTTGGGATGCAGCCCTGATTATATACGACCGATCGACGAAAACCTCTTGGGTACATGTTTCCACGGCCTGATTATTATTAGGTCGGCAATTTATTGGCAAAAGTCATCGGCTATCAGCTTTTGACTCAGAAGCCACAATGTTATAGAAGCTGCGACCTATTGTGACCATATGCGGTAGTTATGCCTTCAGCATACGTAGACAATATGATTATATGGAACTTATAATCCCACTTAAGTTGCATCATGATACATTTATCCAGGTGTTAACAAGTGTTCAGGATTTGATAAGGGGTTGACGCCCCACAAGCCAAAGGTCACTGTCTCATAAGGCTCGCCTCAAGTGTGCGGCTTTGAGGTTTAGCGTCCTAGCGAGGGACAGTCATGATGCTTCCTAGTCCATAATGGAGCTGGAAATGAGAATGTTCAAGATATCCGAAGACAGGAAGGCTTTTGGTTGGCCAGTGTTACTGTCAAGATGCTTAACCTTGATGGAATGGCATTAGGATACAAACTGTGCAACCATGCATGTGACTTATGCATTGGTGTATGACTTTGATGAATTGTCTCTTGTCATGAACCTGGAAGGAATGACGGGCAAATAGCTAGAGTGGCGGATTTACTCACTCGGCTTTGCTGTTTATGGAATTCGATGCCTGATGGCACAACTGGCAATCCTTTGCTCAGATGCTTTCCTTAAGACATTGGCAACAATTTGTGTGCCAGCTTCTTTAGATTTGGGGAGAAACTATGGATCAACAATTCATCAATCAGAACACATGTTATCAAGGCTGATTCAACGAGTCCTTTAACTCTTGAATTTCGACAATCAGCATCTCAGGTTGTTGACGTCAAGTGATGGTCGTAAGCTTACAATATAGCTTATTCAATATAGCTTATTCACATTTGAAAAACCATCGTTCTCCTATATCAGTGCCCTTCGTATAATATGATAGAGCCGGAGAAATATGCATCTATGATTTCTTCATAATGAACTTCATGTGTCAATAAGTCAAATAAGACTTCATTTGATGCTTCAATGGGCATGATGTACCGTGTCGTCAAACTTTATGACTGCTATGCACGGATGCTGGAACTTTTCATAAGATTTTTGATCTTCCTAGCAAAATTGCAATGATGTAAAATCAATTTGTAGCAGCTGTATGAGGATGAATGAATCTATACCCTTCCTCCCCCTTTTAAAAAGAGGTGTATCAAACCAATCAGATGGTGATGGAGGATGTTATTCAATCATTATGTTATGTGAAAATGGTTTGATAGAGAATCAGACTGAGATTACTCATCGAATGTTTTAGAGGTAACAATGTCATTCTGAACATTGATTTTCTCTACGTCATATTGGCAATATGCCTGACGTTTTTGAATGTGGCAAATGCCAGATGATGTCAAATGCAGTCGTTGGGTTGCAGCCCACATATTCTGTCAATTCAGGGTCACTATGGTGTGCCCATTTTAGACAATGATTCTGGATAATGATTGCCATAATGAACAATGAAATCAGTGATGGTACCGAAGTTAACTTTGGTATCGAAGCTAATAGAGAGTCAATCAAGAAGTGTCCGTAATGACAACAACTTACTACGAGTTGTATTTTCGTAGTTGATGGATGGCTGATATGTCATTTCATTATGAATAGAACATGGCATTGTCTAGTGATATGTGTATATTCTTCAGCACATGATCACTTATCTCAATGGTGCCCATTTTATTTTTGGGCAATAAAATTTTATTTTTGAGACTTGTTATGATAAAGAAATATGAATGATGAATGTGTCATTTCAATCCGATAGAATTGTGACTTGTTTTATGACTATAAAATTTCTGTCATTTTCCAGAATGAGGATGAACTGCGCTTGGAAACTAGCTGCAGATTGTGGGTTCGAGTTCCGCCATGGCTTTTCTTAAGACTTCGTGGCCTAATGGTAGAGGCAACAAATTTCTAAACATTCCCGAATGAGCTTTCAAAGAGTCTTTATTCCTCAATAATGAAGCATTTGTGTCTTATGTGCCAAAATGATATGAAACCACAAGTATGATGTCAATCTATATGTGGATGGTTTATACCATTGTATGCTATTCCAAAAATATATAATGATGTCAGAATAAAAACTTTGGACAATTGCAACTCAGTACAAACCCGAGTGCATTCAAGTCCACTTGTATGCTCAGAATCTGAATCTAATGTACTTTCTATATGCACAGGAAAGAACATATTTTCTATGTAAGTCTGAATTCAGGAACTAGAGTCAATGTAAAACTCTTTTCCTATTTCAGACGATGAAACCTTTATTTCCTTAGGTGCAATACCTTATTGTAAGGAATAGTCATTTTCAATACAAGTTTCAATCGATTTTCTCAAATCTGTCACTTTTATGATGATCAGATTGGTCAACTTTACAGCATAACCACTTCCCCTCGCTGAAGGAGATGACTCCCATCATAGGGCGGTGTATTAGCTGTTTTCATATGACACATGAAAAACATGAATAACTCTTGGAGAATTTCGGGATAAACATCCTGGATTGGCTGTGCTTGATTGCTCTATGCCCAAGAATGACCGAAGAGATTGCTTGCCATTTTTCAGCCATATGGCGTGGAGGCTGCTTAACAACGGTTGGGTCATAAGCTAAATAGCTATGTTAGCTATGTCGGAGGCTGAATAGCCATGATTGCACAGACTTTGTCTTTCATGATGAATAGACCTCTGAGAAATGGTGTCTGAAAAATCAATTGACAATAACTCAACCTTTTGGTATGATGTAGAGCTGATGATCTTTGTTGCACTTCAATTGTTTAATGTGCACTAATGAAATGCCTCGTGATATATAATCTCACAGAATATGCATTGCTCAATGGCGATATGATCAGGTATGTAATGATCAATGAAGACAAGATGGTTGGTATGGCTCATTCAGTAGGCATAATTACCTCAAAGAGATGCCAATACACGGATACATATCAAGACATAAGGGCAATAGGCTTATTGTATAGCCTTCAAGGCAGCTAGCATTTATGCTGCATTGGTCAGCTCAGTGGCTTTGACCTTTCTAGGTGTTGTACTCAGGCCGTGGCCTGCATATTGCATTGAGTAATCTTGACACCTTTAATGATCCAATCAGATGATATGTATGAAGTATCAAGAATGGTTGCCCTTTTCAATGATCATCGGTGGCAGAGGCTATAGTGCTTGCACCGTGTCAGTATACAATTCTAGTCTGGATACATGCTAGACCAGATGTATACAATGTCTAGGTCTTCAAAATCAAGCTCATATGAATGTCATGGCTGATGTATGTGTCAACTTTCATGGAGTTCTGCATGGTTTGACTGTATATAGTCAGGCTTACCAAAACAAAAACAATGATGCAACTTACTTGTTTTATTATTTGTCTTTATTATTTATTATTCATTTGGTTTTTAGTTGTATTTCTAGCTTATCATCTTCCCCCCTCAAGGAAGTGTATTGCTAGGCGGTTGTCAAGCGCCGTTCAAATACAACAGAGGTCCGACCTCTATGTGATGACGTGGAAGCTTTCTATGAAGCTGGATAGCAGTTCTCGGGTTGCAGCCCATTGCACCGAAGGTGCATTGCAGTTATTAGGATGCAGCCCGAATCCACGTCATCAACGTGGGTCATATAGTGCCCAAGCATGTGCTGTATATATACAACACTACCCTCCAGCGGCGAAGTGGCTTGCTATTACCATCATCGTATGCTGTGGGATATCAATATATGATCAGAGAGCATGGATATATATATATGTACCATGTTTGTCAATATCGGAGAGATTATGTCTTCTTTAAAATCCTCATGACTATATGTATAATGGTGCTATACTGATGTCAACACCTTCTCTCTGAGTGATTTATTGATTTCAGATGTAATGTCGTGGCATAAAATATATATGTCCACGTCATTGGCACGAGTCATGTTGTGTCCATGCATACACGATCTTAGCGCAAGTCACAATACAGTGCCCGAGCATACGCGATTTTAGCGTAGGTCACATTGTGCCTCTAATTATTACATCTGAGAATATATGTTACTCATCTTTGTGAGTCTAGACAGCATTGTGTTGATTGCAATGGTTTCTCTGGTGACTTATATATCACAGATTATGCCAAATGTGGTGATCAGTCCAGTGCAATATTTTGTCACCGGAATGTACAGGGATTGTGAATGATTGCAATCCAGCCGGAGGAATAATCCCAACAGCTTATTCTGTACTAATGAATTCATCGGAGTTGTACTCATTTCGACGATTCAAAAACCCATGTCATTGTAGTGATGACAACTCATGTAAATATATAGGGTTTTTATCAGAATGCTTTTATGGCTACTGCCCCGCAGTCCTTGTGGTAGGACCAAATCGACGATTTGGTCCTACCACGAGGACCATTGTTCCGATAATTTAATTGGCCATCTCCCATGATTTGTGGTGTCTAACCAATGAAAGGTGGTATATATAGGTCCTATATTAATTTATTTGAACGCTGGTTTGGCCTATATCCATCCTATATATCCATGACGAACGCATTTCAAACCTCTACACTCAAACTTTTCAAAACGGATTTTTTGGAACATTCAAAATGTGGCAAATTAGTGACTCATCCTCAATATTTTTTTACCAATCATATATCAACACTACACCTGCGCGGATACCATCAAATTGAACCTATACATATGTCCCAATCATATTTGGGCGGTAGGCCCGGTTGGAATGCATATATTGGCTCGTTGGCTCGTTGGCTTCCCCTCTAATATATTGGCTCGTTGGTTTCCCCCCTAAAACAGTGGTCACGCGAGCTGACCAGCCAGCCATCATAATTGCTTGCTAGAGGGCATATATCGCAAGGTTGGTGTGTGCGGCACATTAAATCTTCAAGTATATATGTATTGCGAATTTCTGAAAGTCTAACATCATCCAAATATCTTATTTTTCGACTGGCGTGTACATTTTAGAATGGATGAATGCCAATTTCTAAAGTCCGGAATTCACTAAATTCGGAATTTGCATTGTGTTGAACATGCGCCATGCTGAAATAGAGCGGAAATGATGATGAGGGTGCGAAGTAACCGATTCAGTTATCTTATTTGGTCATAAACTCAAGATGTATAACCATGAGCATCACCGTGAGCCCCGCATGTGACTCCTAATACTCAAAATAACGGTGGTCCTTGTGGTAGGACCACCGTTTTCTTCAAGCTTTTGGTGAAATTGCACCCCTAAATCGTGTCGTTCAACCACACACCTAAAGTCTCACGGGGGCCGCCGCTATAAGAAAAAACATTTATTTAACTCATGAATATCATGTGCAAATGTTACCTGTGCCTCAAATAGTCGATTTAGTGATCAAAACCGCAATTGCCCATTGGTCCTTGTGGTAGGACCATGAATTTGGGTAGTAGCCATTTATGTGATGTCAACATATTATAAACAATTCACTTGCATCTCAGGACAAAGGAGTTACGCTTGGAAGGTCTTGCATGGTGGTCACCAACAGTTATCAGCTGTTATTCGGGTGCCAATTTCTGCCTTCAGCACTGGGACTATATCAACCAGTTTTTCAACGATGCACTTGTCCTTCCCACTCTTATGTACGGCTATAGTGCCAAAGTATATCAGGTGGGATATATATATATACATTATATAACTATCATCTTCTGATCCAGGATATGCAATTAAGCATGGTATCAGGTTATATGTTATGTATATAGTTCAGCATTCCAAACTTACTCGAGAATGTAAATGCTGAGCAAGAGTCAACTTATAGTCATTGGGATATAATTTCCCATCCGAGTTTACACTTTGTTAGTGATGGTGGATTTTAGCGTTGTACAGATTTCAACGTTACTTGTGGATGCAGTGATTTTATCAAAAGCAATCCATCAGAAATCACCAGATCGGAATATAAAATGGATATGTATGTGATCCTATCCATCTTCTTCCCTCCTTGAGGAAGTGTGAACATATAGGCAGGTCAGTTGCTTATATACCTTATAGCTTATAGCTTATAGCTTGCAGTCCTTGTAGGAAGCAGTTTATACAGTTCTAGGGTTGTTGCCCGTAATATTATCATGTCCGTGCTGATTACAGCATGATATATAGCTGCCAAACACAAAGTGTATCCAATAAATAGGTGGCATTTAGGGCATATCTGGTTACAGTGGCCCTTTCACCCAATAATATGATTAGGGTGTTACATGATATCTGTAACCCTAAAATAGGTAAAAAATAACCAGTATAATTTTTTTGCAAAGGTTTTTAAGCAAAACTGCATTTAATACCTAAATGAATGTAAGGTGGTTTTCAGAGGGTACGTTACACCCCTGACACACACATTTAATTTTAGGGGTGTTACAGGGTGTTACAAGTGCTGTATAAATCAGGGAATATTTGTTGATAGCTGAATAATCAGATCAGCAAAAAAAATCAACCCGATTTTTTCATTTTAAAATCATGCGTGGAGCATTTTTACGCATGGTGTTACAGCCAATATGTATACCCCTATATATTACACACCTAATATCTAGGGTGTTACACGAGATATGACCATGGTCAATATGTTTTTCTGATACCTTAATAGGTATAGAATCATAATTCAAAATAAAATGGGGTCGAAATTTCAATTTTGAAATTAAACGTGGAAGTTTTTTTACCCATTTTACAGCTTTTTCGGCTATCTGATATATTGCCTCGGTGACATATCTCAGTGTGTATGTGGAATGTAAAGTACAGAATCACTGCAATAAACTTCACTTTTGTATATGATAAATTTCATGGCAAATAAGTGAATTGTGCTGTATATCAACATCTATGGTTGATAGCATTTCTGGGTTTTACTGATTTAAACCCATGGCAGCAAATGTACATTCTGGTGATATATAAGTTATCAACTTAAGTGGGAACATCCAGTTAGGATCATCCACTTTAGTGATATTTGTCAATCTATGATCTGTTCTGAGCATAGGTCTGTGCTCTAAGATTTATCAAAATGATATTTCTTATTTAGAACATATCTGGACATTGCTTGATACAATCACAACAATTTAACACAACACATTTGTATGTGTGTGTTGTCCTTAACAACTATTATCAGATGTCATGTAGTTACTGATCTGAGAGTTGCATGCATTTGAACTGATCACATCTGAATCAACTGTCAATATGCAACGTAGTTGTTGTTATTGCTCCAGCGATGATATGTGGAATGACGAGTGGACTGCACCCAACAGTTACCAGCTGTTTCATGGGTGCAGTATCTTGCCTTCGGGTCTGGAGATAACTCCATCCAGCCCTACAGCATGTTGTCTTATCCTGCTCCCTTATCTATCGCAATCACTGACACTTTCCACGCACATGTGTGTGGAAAGTGGTATGTACATTATCATACACATAGTAGATATTTAAGTTAATCAATTCACTTTGAATCAGTGAATGTTAATACATACAATGCAGTGTGTGTGTATGCAGTAGTGCTTACTGATTAGCACTTTATCAGTGTGTGTGTGTGTGTGTGTGTGTAAGATAACTTTTACACACTTTACAGTAGGATATGTTCTGGATATTACAATATCCTAGACAATTCATCATGCAAGATAGTCAGCATACCATGCACTGAATACATCTAACATGATATATCAAGTTTAGGGATTATTGTAATTCCATGATGATCTCATTACAAAATGAGTTGCTGGGTATATTTCACATACACCTCTGGTGAGTATCCTTTCAGTAATCCACAGTAGAACAATATGTTGTCCGAGGAGTATCTCGACTCCACCGGGTCACATTGAGCTAATTACTGTGTTAAGATTACTGAACAGGCACCTTATACTGTATGGGTTCTAATATAGTTTAGCATGCACTGCAATGTGCTTATGCTATGTTCATGTATTACAGCATGATGCTAGTATACCAATTGCTAACGTGATCAAACTGATATATATATACTACAGCTGGTATCGTGATCAAGCTGTATTATTAATGCATGCACAATTCACAATGTTGCAATCACTCAACATAAAATATATACATGGTATAATAATGCATGTACTGCATGTTGGTGATTGTTGCAAGTGATGTATGTGCATGTGTGCATGTGTGCATGTGTGTGTGTGTGTGTGTGTGTGCTGATCCACACACACATATTGTGCACAAATTATTATATTTCTGATGAGCATGAATGCTGATGATTAAGAATATTTGTGCAGTCATCAGAACATTTGTAAATTGCTGCAGTATGATGATAGTACATTCACAGCAGCAATAGTGATAATGCGTCCACAGCAGTATAATGATCGTGTGTCCACAGCAGTATAATGATTGTACGTCCATCATGCGTCTATCCCATGTATCCCTGCGAGTGTACATTTATTCTGCAGAGGGTATTGACGCGCGTTGTACATATCGCATGTTTCGCTGCATGTAGACACATCAGGAATCATACGCACTAAAATCGAGCGTCCATCGCATCTGATGAAATCATGGAAAATGCATATCGTGCTGACAGGCAAGAAATCATCGTACGCGCTGATTATTGCGAACAGTGCGAAAGGATTATTTGCAAAAATCGATGCTGACGATCATTTCGCAAAGTATGTCATCGTTATTGATGTAAGTCGCATGAAAGAATGCGAGCGCGCTGTTAACGAAATTTGTATGTCCTGTCGCAGTTGATGCAATCATATATGCTGTTGATCATTTTTTCATTCGCGCGTCTTCATCTCGCATATAGTGACAATCCTGCGAGTTTTGACATCATATGTGCGCAATCAGTATACTATGCGCACACCTTATCGCGCTGATATGGAAAATGTAGATTCCTTTGCGAATGCTGTGTTAGTCGATATTCGAGCGTGCTGTTATCACTTATTCGCTGTGCAGTTATTCGATATATGCGCTGTCGCCTTTATGCGCCAACCTGCAACCTGCGAACAATATAATCTATACTACGTCTGACGCTGCACCCACTCGAGTTCTCGTATCGTGCCTTGACGAGTTTTTTAGAATACCATTATGTTAGGGCTGATATGCGAGCCCACAAATATTATACAGTATATCAAATAAACACTGTGCTGTTGAACGGCACACACAAGTGTAACAGTATAGCGGGATGTGAGTGCAGTCTCTGTATGAAGAACTGCTGAAGCACAACGCTTCCTCACTTTGTACCATACGTCTCCCATCATCGTAGATGGTACCGCCATTGGGTTGTGAACCCGAGACGTAGGTTGAACGACCAGTATTGTAATAACGACTAGTTCGTTCATACTGTGCATGCGTGTTCCGCACATGCTAAAAGCCAAGATGGTTCTTGTTTGTATTCAAGATGTATCTTTGCTTTGCCATCTTCGAGTTCGACGTACGAACTCTCGATGACAGGGTCATTCAAGTCTTTCCTTGAATAATGACAGATGATGTGACATTATCATCTGGCGACATGTACAGTCATCGTCGACCGTACTGACGACTGTCATAATAATATATGACGCGACTTGACATGTACAGTCATGGTCGACCGTACTGACGATTGTCATAATAATATATGACACGACATGACATGATATGACATGTCTGACAGATATGACACGTATGACATGTATGACACATATGTCTTCGGTCATGACCCTGACAACTACCCTGTCGGGGATTTCTAAGTGGCCGGGCGGCCGGCCGAGCGGCCACTTTTCCGGCCGGCCGGCCGCCCACTTTTTCGGCCGCGCGAAAAACCAAAATATACGCAGGATTAGGGTCGCCATACTTAAGCCCACACCTAAGGATGTAACGCGACAAAATAACTTTTCCCATACTTAACACATACTTGGCATTGCCATACACTCTGATGGTAAATTAAAATTTGATATGATTATAGTCATCGACTTCTCACGGCGTAACATGTCATACGAATAATAAAAAAATGTGGCATTATATCTATCAACATTACTCAAAGGTGTTTCAACGGGACAATGTGATGAACCATATTGTAGTGGCCAAACATCAAAAGGTAGCATACAAATATAATACTCGAAATCATGCGGAAAGAGCAGTAATACGGAAGATTAACGGCTCGACACCATCCCCTATGAATCAACATCTAGATCGACCAAGTCACAATATGGTGATTTGGCCCATTTATTTGTACAAACAAATGGTTGGAGTGCGTAAGTCGTGAAAAATTGACGAAGTTTTCTATATACTTTGTTGAATTTGGATAGAGTACGCTAAAGTTATGTAGTTTTGAATGATTTTGGTGCCAGACTTTTGCAGCTCACCGAAAACCTGGCAGTTTTCAGGACGTTTACCTCCATAACTCAGGTAATTTCTGGGCATGTGTTGAGCAGAACTTCTGTTTGTTTGGCCCTCCTGCGGAAGCCCCTGAAGTGGTGTGCACTTTGGAGGACATCGATTTGGAGCGGCCTGCCGAGTCATGCCAGAGATTATGGACCCCACAAAGTTACAAACCCTAAATGTTTATTTTCGTCCATAAGCTCTTGGGGACAAGAGTAAGGTGGCAGTGAACTGAAACCTAAACCCGAACTGAACTGCAAGTGGCGATGTCATCAATGACATGACACACGGTCCTGGAGCAGATCTCGGGAGTCGTGCAGGCGAGGGCCTGCACCGGCGCGGGACTCCCGCGCCGGTCAGGCGAGGGCTGCTGGCAGATTCCAGTCGTCTGACGTGAGTCTCAGTCTGTCGAGTGAGTGCAGACTCGGATTGCAGCGACAGCGACAGCACACGTCTCACGTCTGTCTGTCCATCTGCTCGCCTTCTCCCTGTGTGACCTACCGCAAGCCTACACGCGGCCTCCAGATGTATCGCTCAGTATCATGATACGTCGATATTTCCGAAATTATTTGAATCTTCAACAAATAAAGATACGCCCAGGTGGAGGTCGCCCTAAACTATAAAGTGAGGAAAACTTGCGCGTGGCATGCGATGGCACTCGCCTCTCAACTCTGGAACTAATAAGTGACTTCAAACTCCGCAAAGATTTTCAGTAACAAGATTCGGAGACGGACGTGTTTACACCTTGAAATAATAATAGTGAAAGAAATGTGACTTCTCTGCAACTTTTCAACGCACCCTTCACTACCAGATTGAAACGATTCATATGTACGGACATGCAGTTGAACACCACGAGTGTAGCGTCTTCCCTTCACTTTTTTAGCGAGCTGCTCGGAAAGCCCGTCTCCTGGACTGCGTGTGTCGAGGGAACGCAGCTACGGGATCGTCAAACTTGATTTTGAAGGGCCCAGCAGTACCGTAACATGCCAAAAAAATTTCGCCGAACTTTCCAGCCTTGACAGTAAACGAGAAGCTCGCAATAAATATGAGAACTAAGATCTGAGAAAGTAACGGTTCATTTAAACTACATGCGCAATGCCATTAGCACCCACTCCAATGAATTCGGCAGTCAGATTTAGCTTTCTCAAAAGTTTTGGGTGCAGCAGCCCATGTCGCAATGAAGAACGCTGCTCTTTCAGCTTGCGTCAGCGCCTCAATGCTACGTGTCAGGCCAGACGAAATAAGCCACCCAAGAAGAAGCCCAGCAAATCGACCCTCCAGGATGATTCGAGTAACACATCGGAGTCGCCAGCGCCGCGGCGAATCACGGGAACCACTAATGGGCTCACCATGCGTCAGCAGATGCGGGCAGTTAAACAGTTCCAAGCATACAAAGTGAAAGTATGCTCCTTCGACTGACTCCCATTCTTTCTCTCGGCTCGTGCGTAGTCCCACGGGACGCCCAAATGTAACCTCTGCGATCGTTTCTGGCTTGTTCACACTTAAGTTTTGCTCGTACCATCTGCTTGGAAATGAAGTTCGGGCTCGAATGCCGAAAGTGATGTGGGGTGAGGTGCTGTTCCGCTTCCTACCACCTCGAGTGTCTGTTGGTACTGAGAGCTCCCTCCCTGAAGGCGCATCGAGCGGAACGCTGCAAGGTCCACTGCCTGCGACGGGTGAGCGCCTCGTGTGGCCTGGCGCTCAGGTCGAGCGGAAAGCCAAGCCCTTGGCGAAGACCGCGTTCACGAAGCTGAAGCCGGATAAGGGCTCCGAAGAGGAACTAGCCGCCCGAGAGGCGCGCCGAAAGTCCAAGACGAACTTGAGTGTACAAAACTTCTACGGGTGCGCCGCGACTATGCATACCTCACACGACGATACTAGGACTACGTCTCCCGCCCTCTCTCTCCTTACAGCTTTGCGAGGGTTTGTGTAACGCACAGACGCACAGACGCACACACACCGGATAAGTACACGCGCGCGCGCATACATACACACACACACGCACACCGGAAAGTCCGAATAAGAGACCCAGACTGTGCGCTGATTCCTTTGATCCTCGATGTGGGTACATAGTGCAGCCGTTTATCTATGGCTACGTGGTGCCAAAGATAATCCAAGGATAAGCCACACACACACACATACACACACAGCTCCTGTCGCCAAGCTCGGAGCGCAAGGTGTACACTCAGAAGCGGTACGTGATTCAGGGTTATGGACGTCTTTTCTAGTTAGCCACACATGGCTTGCTGCGGTGATGACCCACGAGTATGTGGGATGGAATAAGGAAGGAGGCGGAGTCTTGGCGGTGGCCCGGCTTCGACGCTAGACTGTGCGGGGCGGTGTTAGGTGCCACCCGATGTGGCGAGCACAACTCTTGGGAATGGTCCAGCGAGTTTTGGCAGGATAGGCGGCGCCGGCGTCTCCGGCGAGCCTGGCAGGGGCACCACCCTCACTCTCAATTGTAGAAGCGAGTCCGGGCGAGCTGGAAAACCACCGGGACCTAAGATGCCCGTGGCTAGTACTTCCAGCGTCAGAGGTTGGTGAACGTTGGCCAACCACAAACCGTGTGTTTATTACTTTGATCTACTGAGCATGATATGAGCATGATACGATGGCAGCTTTTTCTGATGCGCTTTCGTCTCCCTATGTCTCTGGTTTGAGATCCGATGCCAAAGGAATTCCTAACCCAGTGACACACACTTTCCGAGGTGAACCGGCTCCAGAGACACGACAGCAGCGCGCCGGTGGTGCAGGTGCAGAGGGGCTCAGGTGGCTCAGTAAGGCTTAGGGGTCCCATTCTTCACAAGTGAGTTCCGGAGAATCCGGATAAGTGTCCCGAACTGTGTGCTGAATCTTTTGATCCCTGGTGAGGGTACATAGTGCAGCCGATCCTTCCTGGTTATGTGATGCCACAGGAGTCGGTCCAAGGATAAGCCACACACACCTTCGTTCTCAGTCCCTCGGAAGGTGATCACATCGGCAGCATCTTGACTCAGGCTGCTCGTAGGCAGGCTGGTGTCGGAGTCTGCTCTTGGGCTGCTCGAAGGCAGGCTGGTGTTGGAGGCTTCTCTTGGGCTGCTCGTAGGCAGGCTGGGTGTCGGAATCTGCTCTTGGGCTGCTCGCTTAGGCAGGCAGTGGTGTCGGAGTCTGACTTTGGCTGCTCGAGGCAGGCTGGTGTGGTCTGCTCTTGGGCTGCTCATAGGCAGGCTGGTGTTGGAGGCTACTCTTGGGCTGCTCGTAGGTAGGCTGATGTCGGAGTCTGCTCTTGGGCTGCTCGTAGGCAGGCTGGTGTCGAGTCTGCTCTTGGGCTGCTAGGCAGCTTCGTGAAGCCATGTCGGTGATGGTCTCAGCTGCTGGGATGTGTGATAGGAGCTCGCAGCAGGTATTGGCCATGTCGGTGATGGTCTCAGCTGCTGGGATGTGTGATAGGAGCTCGCAGAAGTTATTGGCCAGGTCGGTGATGGTCTCAGTTACTCGAAGGCTTGAATGCGAGTTTGCCTTGAGGGAATGCTTGGGGTGGTGATACGCGCGTTCCGGTGGGTTGCTACGGTGTAGGGGCTTTCTTTACGGTGTAGGGGCTCGTGATCTCTACGGATCTTCGGAGAATCAGGGGGCGACTTTTCCGTAGCATGCAATGATCCCTTTGCGCGAGTACATACTGCCATGTGAAAGTCAGGGTATTGCTAGTCACACAAGTCGAGTCGAAGCACAGCAGAAACGCCGTTCATGGAGCCACGCACCCACAAGCATACAAATTCACATCCGTACCTGCCGGTTGGGGTGATGCTCCTCCCAGGCCCAATGGCGAGTGGAATCCTCCGGTGCTTATAGTGGATGGGTACAACGTGTGCGGGTTTTGGCCTAAGCTTTCTAAACACTTCCACAGGTACAACCCTTACACTCACCGCAAGCCTGCACACAGAAGGGCCCGCCGACACAAGCAGACAGCTCCTCCAAAGATACCTCAGCGCCATTGCATCGCCTTGCTGCTGGCATCAGCTGCCCGTCGCGCCCCCCCTCTTGCTGCAACCCTTGGGCGGAGACACTGAAGGATCTCTGTCGGCTGTACGAGAGCCAAGAAGGTGAATTTTCTGGTTGATGAGTGGGCGTCTCGAGGGATCCCTAGTTGAGGAGTGGGGCCTCGAGGAAATTCTGATCGGCAAGGAGGGGGCTTGAGGAATTTCTGATTGGCAATTGGGGGGCGGCTCGAGGAGTCTCTAGTTGGCAAGTGGGGACTCGTGGAGTTTCTAGCTGGTAAAGGGGAGGGGGGAAGGTAATATGTATTGGAGTGACAATGTCGAGGCGCCCCTAATGGTTGAGCGCGGTGCCGGGAGGATGCCTTTTGAAGGGGGGATCTCGAGGAAGCTCGCACGCGGCTTCTCAACGAGCTGGCCAACTATAGCCAATACAGAGGTAGCATCTTCCTTCGCCCACACTGCTAACCTCTGTCGCAGTGAATACATGTCCGAGCTGCAAATGCGCCCTACACATGTGCTGCTGCCTGGCTGCTATACATGCTGCTGCATACCGCTGATGTCGCTCGCCTCCGGCTGCTTTGTATCTGGGTTGAGAATATGTATGAGCTGGTGGCAACTTGTCACGGCCCCGCCCTGCTCCTGAAATGCTTCTCGCATCCACGGGGATGATGGTGGGCTGCCTTTTGTCGGCCGATTTCATGCCGTTCAGTGTGTCGACACAACCCTTGCTGACTCCCAGTGCGACTCGTGCGCCAAGCACTCCGGCGCCACCCGCATGGCGCTGCTTCCCGGCATGCGCTGCGGCATTCCCGGTGTCACGTTACAAATGCGCAGCTCTATGTTGCTTCGCTGGACAGCTTCAGGTCCGTGGTTCACACCGCGCCGCTGAGCCAGTGCCGGAAACTCGATCGGATGACTCAGACTGGATACAGTGTTTGCATAAGTCGGTGCTCGATGAAGTGCGGGAGTGCTCTGCAGTCGCCACTCCCCGCGCTTGCGCAGCAGCCGTGCTGTGCGCGCCCTCGTCCCGGCTCGGGGTCACGCGCAAGCCCTCAAGGCTAACCGGGTAAATGATGGTTGGTATCAGGTATCAAAACGATTTGCGTCTTCGATGCCAAGGGGGGGCCCAATGAGGGGACCACTGTGGAGATCATGTGCGAGTGCCTCTCGGTGGTGTTCTATGCAGACTGCACAGCCGATACCTGGATCGAAACACAATCGAACGAGCTGCTCGCAGCTGATGACGCCCCTCCATACGTATTTGCACCCATCCACGCGCCCTCGCTTTCCACTGCATGTCCGCCGCGCTTGCTTCGAGAGACTCGTGCCTACAGTGCCGAAGAACTGATCGCGCGAGTGGCTGCTCTAGGCGCTATATCAGACCCCCTTATTTAAATACGAGAGGCTCGGCCTACTACTTGGGGCTGTGAGAAATGCTGCCGGAGGGCTCGCGTGCGCAATAGCATGCGGTGCGAAACCGTAGAAGGGGTCTCGCTCAGGGCCCTCTCTGGTGGAATGATAAAGACATGACTTCAAAGGGGATGGTGGTTGGGTACCTCTGGCAGTTGCTCGTCGCGAGTAACGACTTAGAGTGCATACGCGTCTCCAATGCCTTCGGTAGACTCTCGCCACGTCCCTTTCCATTCCCCTATATATCGTTCATGCCGCACTTCACCGGCGCTGCGCCTAGCTTAGGCCATTAACCCGCGCCCTTTATGGAAAGCCCATCATTTAAAACAAGTGGCCCGGGGTGTCAGCCCTCTCCAAGCATCCTAGGCTCAGCACTCGCCCTTTGCAGCGAGCAACCTGAACCATCCCGCACAACTACACGTGTCATGCTGTGAGTGAGAGGTTTCTATGTGGCAGGGGCAAAGATCCTGACGTGCAAGCTGCTGATTCAAGAGATCAACCGTGCGCGCAAAGAGATAAGTGCCCGCGCGGTCTCGCGAGGTGCGCGCGCCCTCGCCTGAAGTACACCCAGCTACGCCGAGGCTTCAGTGAGCGGAAAATGATGGAAAATGAGCCGAGGACGCTGCAGCCGCATCAACCTTGCATCACACCTCGCCCTTGCCGTCCCTGGTCACAAACAGTGGCCCATCTGCGCCGAGCCCTGGCTGCTCTTCGTCAGATGGAACGAAGTTGGCTCTAGGCATGCTGCTTGCCCGCAGCAATGCCGTGTGGCGGAAGCCACAGAAAGTTCCCAGCATTGCTTTCAGTACCACCCGCTAGCTGATGCTGGTTCGGGAGGTCATCAGCGAGATCTCCCGTAATGACCAGCTTTGGAGGTCATCAGCGAGAGCTCCCGTGATGACCAGCTTTGAAGGTCATCAGCGAGAGCTCCCGTGATGACCAGCTTTGGAGGTCATCAGCGAGAGCTCCCGTAATGCAACCAACAGGAGATGGATCCCGTAGTGCAGACAGCAGGAGATGGATCTATCCTGGGCCACGCACGAATCAAGAGTGGAGTACAGCGCGTGCCAGAGCCGCGCCGGCAGCATCTAACCATCCCGGTCATCCCAATCATCCCGGTCATCTCACTGTGGCGTAACCCGCTCGAAGCGTGCAAACTCGTGCTGAAACTCGAGCGATGGTTCTTGCAGAGCTGACCAGACCACGCGTGCCCTTGGGGTCGATGTAAACGCATGTGGGCTAAATGGAGTGCACCACTTCGCACATGCCGAGAGCGCTTCCTGGACTGGTGAAGTGTGAGGGCTCGGTCCCCGTCACTCTCAGAACTGCGCAATGACCCCTTGGTTGTCAATCTTGACCCCCGCCGTGAGGCCCATGAGGGGCGTCCCCCATTCCCACCACATCGCAAAGATCTCCACGCAGCCAATGGTGTGCGACTTGGGCACCGCCTCCCGAAAGAGGCGCAACGGCAGCAGCCACTGCTCTTGAAACCAGTGCCAGTCAACCGAGAAGTAGAAGTAGTCCAGCAGTCCCTCCCCCCCATGCCTTCTCCAGTACAGGCATCGGTGGAGAACCACTCATGTGACCTCCTGGCTTGGAGACAGAACCTTCCTCGCATTGTGCAGCCCGAGCGCCGCGGCCGCCATTTGCAGTTTCATCACCGCCTTGTCCGTCAGCTGAATGAACCGTGTGTCCCTCGTAGCCGAGACGAGAGTACAAAAATAGGATGTACACCATCTGCCCTCACTGTGACAACGCGGCACCGGCACGATGTTCCCGGCCACCTTCTCCTTCTGAGTCTCCTCGCTCATGGCCGTCTCGGGCTCGGCTGCCACATAGTTCCCCACCTCGTAGTAGGTGCCCGCCATCTCCGCTTTGTACAGGAAGCCGAGCTCACAGGCTGCCCTGCGCACCAGAAGTCGTCGGACCAAGCAGTCACAGCAAGCTGTTGCCAGCAAGTTGCTGCCATCCGGCACTTGTGCGGCGCCATCTTGGCCGCTAAGGCCCCCACCAACTTGTAGTTGATGAATTGTTGCCGTTGACTTGCAGATTTCCCATTGGCTACCAGAGCCTCTATCGTCACCAGGGCCCACAGCTTGTTGTAGGTCTTCGGCCACTGGTGTGAGCTCGCCATTACCTCGGACATTTCCCAGCAGCCCGGCCCCCCCGTGACCTCAAGCTCAGTGTGAGCCGAAGGTCTGCCCTGCTGGCCCCAGGCCGCCGGGGACGTTCTGCGCCTAGCGTCGCCACGGCGTCATCCCTCGCCTGCTTTATGTCCATGGCGTCCTGCTCTTGGCGCAATCCTGCCTCCCAGTCACCCCTGGCGGTGACCTCCTCCTCGGCCAACGTCCATGCGAGCTCACCTCGAGCTCATGCACACTTGCCACTTCCTCTCGCCGCCTCCGCTGCGGCCCCCGGAGGAGGCTTGTCTTGGCAGGACACTCCCGCCTGGAGTGCCCCGGCTGCTTGGATCTTCTGCAGATGTGCTGACAGGGACAGCCTTGATGCAGCTCTACCTGCTGCCAAAGCTGTGCAGGTGCCCACATCCTCCATCGATGCCTAGTCCCCGGTGGCTATGGTTTGCTTGGCGCGGGCATCTGCCAGCCGAATCCTGTCCGTCGCCTTCGTCCTGCTTTGGTCCTCTTTCGGCATCCTCCGCGCCAGTTCCGGTGGCGGCATCTGTCTCGCTGCCCTGGGCACGCACAGGTTGACGCCTCGAGAGTGCCTCGATCACAGCCGCACATGTGTCAAAGGTTCGCTCGCCCGTGGTCAGAGTACTCTGCTTTAACGTCGCATCAGCGTTCAGCTCCGCTTGCGCCGCCGTCGTTGGCTTCGTCCTTTCCATTACCGCCGTCATCTTTGCGAGCCTGGTCGCCCGTTGCTTAAGCTCTTCAACGAGGTAAGCCGCAGCTTGCTTTTCGGCCGCCGCCGCTGTTTGCTGCCGCAGCTTGCTTGTCGGCCGCCGCCGCTGTTTGCTGCCGCAGCTTGCTTGTCGCCCGCCGCCGCTGTTTGCTGCCGCAGCTTGCTTGTCGGCCGTCGCCGCTGTTTGCTGCCGCAGCTTGCTTGTCGGCCGTCGCCGCTGTTTGTTGCCGCAGCTTGCTTGTCGCCCGCTGCCGCAGCTTGCTTGTCGCCCGCCGCCGCTGTTTGCTGCCGCAGCTTGCTTGTCGGCCGCCGCCGCTGTTTGCTGCCGCAGCTTGCTTGTCGGCCGCCGCCGCTGTTTGCTGCCACAGCTTGCTTGTCGGCCGCTGCCGCTGTTTGCTGCCTCACTTTCACGACGCCCTTCACCTACTCATTCACTACGTCGTCGATCCGCATCTTTCGTTGCCCTGGCTCCTTGCGCCGTCCGTGCAGGGATGGTGCCGGTGCTGCTTGTTTGCCTTCATCGTTGCCAGGTTGGTTGCCTAGGAAGCTGCAGGTGCTGCTTGAAGTTCTGAAAGAAAAGGGCAACGCTCGACGCTCTGTAGGGCCGTGCGCTGCTCTCCAAGCGTGCTCGTCCAATCGAGCTTCTCAGAAAGATTCCTCAAACTGTGGACGCATTCTGATACTTCTTTGATAAGGAATCCCGCGTCCATCACCGGATCGAAATGGCCTGAAAGGCGGTGCCGGAATGAGGTCAAGCAACGTCTCCGTGGGCACCAGCATTTCCTGTCTGCCGCGTTGCGCAGGGTCAGCAGCGGGCTGCTTGGCGTCTTTTGCATCGATTTGCCCTTTGAGAGATGCGCATCCGGGGTGTAGGGTGTAGGTAGCACCCTGCGCGGTCAATGCCGCCGCAGTCGAGGGCCATATAGCAGCCATTTCCCAGTCACTAACGGTAGAAAAACTTTCGAGACGATCGAAGAAGCAAACGTGTCTTCACAAACAAAGGCGAAAAGCTTCATTTAAAATTTGCAGAAAGAATGAAAGATGCGAGCTAGTGCTTTTTAGCACCTGCGACCCTAAAAACTGTCAGCAAGGAATCTAGCTCTTGAGCTGCTGCCGTGGGCCATGTAATCGGCACAATGCTGTAGTCCTGCAATAGCCTGGTAAACGTGTGGGCACTCATGGGTGGGGACGAGGCGCATCAGAGACCCAGGCCTGGGCACTCATGGGTGGGGACGAGGCGTATCAGAGACCCAGGCCTGGACACTCATGGGTGGGGACAAGGCGCATCAGAGACCCAGGCCTGGACACTCATGGGTGGGGACAAGGCGCATCAGAGACCCAGGCCTGAGCACTCATGGGTGGGGACGAGGCGTATCAGAGACAGGCCTGGGCACTCATGGGTGGGGATAAGGCGCATCAGAGACCCAGGCCTGGGCACTCATGGGTGGGGCGAGGCGTATCAGAGACCCAGGCCTGAGCACTCATGGGTGGGGACGAGGCGTATCAGAGACCTGTTAGAGAGCAGACCATGGGCACTGATGGGCACTGATGGGTACTGATGGGCACTGATGGGCACTGGAGGAGCATCGCTAAAAGTGCTCGTTGGATGAATTGAGTTGGATGCATTGCATCGGAACCATGTAAACCATCTGATGTGAGGAGGGGGCGACCTTATTCTCACAAAGCTTCAAAGCATGCCCTGTCTCGATAGATGACCTTGTGCCATGCCGGTATAAGGTAGTAGCCCGTCCGTTGCATGAAGACATCCGAAAGCGTGGTTTGGAACATGCTGGCATTGGGCCAAGCGCTTGGGGAATGCCCAACCCTTTCTTCATGGATAAGGTTGATCTTCTGGGTGCAGCCCTCTGGAGGCGATGGCGTTGTCTTTCTGAGTCAAAGGGAAAAGACATTCGAGTGTCTTTGCTGAGCAATCTTTCAACTCCCTCATGAAACGCGTGGGTATGATACTGAACGGTCTCCCAGGGGTGGCACGATTTTATTGGAATCTGCAGTGTCTGCTGATCAGTTTGATGTAAAGCATGCCTGTCTAGGCCTTGCACAGTAGTCAGGATGCTCAAACCCTCAAGGAACCCTGAAGAAACCCTATGAAACCCTATGAACCCTGCTGAACTAATCGTGGCCGTTGGATCATATAATGACCATCGGAAAGACACAGTGTGTAATAGTTCACCGGCCCATCGCAGATGTGTCACTGCAGTCGTTATGAACTCGACAGTGGCACGTCACACTAATTAGTGAACTTTCACTTAGACTGCCCAATCAGTAATGATTGAGCGATAACGTTCGTGGCGCTTCGAGCTGCGAACTGGTATATCTTTTGAGAATGAAAGTTTACGCTCGCTTTTTGCAAATAACCCTGTATAGAATTCCAAGAGGTTATGGGCCCACTTACATTGTAAGTGAGGATCCATTTTTGCTTATCACGCAAACTTTCCACTGCGCGTAAGAGAATTCACTATGGTCAAAGGGAGTAAGAGCTATAGCCAAGCGACGACACCGTCACCTCCTGGTGGCGCGCCAGCTTATGAAGAGAAGCCTGGCGAGTCGTCTTTGCGAGATATTGCGCTGAGTAGTCAGCAGGAGCAAATCTCGGCGCTTACGGAAATGATGAAAGGTTTGAGTGCTCAGCTCTACGATATGCGCGGCCTTAATCACTCAGCTCCCAGCGCCACTGTCCCTGTGGACCAACATCTCTATTCGTCGCCCGCTGGTGGGCGACGTCCTTTACCAGGTCTTTCTGATATGACCAAGGGGCTTTCCGTGGACTCGTACTTTTCTGGCAAGGAAACTGACCAGGAAGGAATTTGGGACGAGTGGCTTGCGAAAATTAAGCCTTCTATGCGCCACCCTTCTCTTGCGCTACTGCTTTCGGAATCTACTCCGCTCCATATGGTGAGGGGGGATGACCTCTATCTTGAGGAAGCAAATCAGCTGTTTTATGACTTCCTCTGCCGTGTTACCACTGGCACTGCGAACGCTGTCGTTCGCAGCTACGAACAACATTCTGACGGTCACGGAGCTTGGCTTGAGCTATCCAAATTGCGACGCAACACCAGCGTCGTCTACTTCATCACCCAAGTGGATAAGCTACTGTCGCTACCGAATCAACTCTCGAGACTTGCCCCTCCTCTTCCAACGTTTTTGGAGTCGAAGGAGACTCTTCGGCGTGTACGCGAGTACTCCGCGAACGCGTGCGTTACTCCTTCTGGCAAGCCTCTGTGTATGGAGACGGTTGAGACCATATTTTCTGCCATGGCTATTGTGCGACTGCACCCCGACTATATGCTCCTCAAGGCCAAATTCATGTCTGAGACCCTGCCGACCGCGAGTGTGCTGTCGGACCAAGTAACATCTCACTACGACACCATACTCGCCCCGCGCGCTGCTGTAGCGCAAACTGCCCACGCGCTGGATACTCAATCTGAGGCTGCTGGTGCCATTGCTGACGACAGGCGTAAGCAGGAGGAGGCGAAGCGAAAGCTACTGGCTGTCAAAGTCCCGTGCCCTGTCTGTCACAGACGTGGGCACTCTGCTAAGGATTGTTTCATCAAGAACGTTGAGAAGCGGGAGGCGTTCTTCAAGAAGGCTTCCCCGACTACCAAGGCGGCAATTCTCAAGAGGGTGGCTGACTACGAGAAGAATGGTAGCTTACCGAGCCTGGTGAACATCTTGGTGCTGCAGCTGGGCAATCTGAACTTCATCCTGGACTGGAAGAGGCTGGTGAGGTCCTTTTTGCCATTCGGGAGGCTGGTCCATCTGACTTACACCCTGGTCTGAGCGAGACCGGTGAAGATATATATGCCAGTTATTACAGCTCTGGGCTATTGGAATCTGGTCGTGCTAGCTAGTATCTCTGGCTCACTGACCCCTTGCCCGGCCTCGGACCAGCTATCGACGTATCGGGACTCCGGACTGGTGGAGTCATCATTACTGGACGGTGCACAATCTGCCCTGAGCTCAGGGTCAGGTGAGGCTGGTAATCTCAACATCTCTGGGTCACTGCCTTCCAGTTCGGCCCAGTGCGAGCCCTGGATATATGGTCGGGGCTCTGTACCTGTGGAGTCCCAGTCCTCTGTCTTCCCGGTATTCAATTACTACTCTGTCCTGACGGACGTGGGCGAGCCTGAGCTTGTTATATCCCACACTACTGGTGAGTACACTGGGGACAATGAGGGCACTGTGAGTGCACCTCGTGTGGAATTGTGTTCAGTGGGGTGCCCTCCTCGCAGGACCAGGAAGAAGCGCCACTGCTACGTTCCCAACAAGCATTCTCCTATGCTCAGCCGTCGTCACCGCACAAGGTTGTGCCTATTTATGACTCGTGGGTCTACATTGATGTCCTCACTGCCTTCTTCCCTGACAAGGCTCGCCTGAAGAGGACACAGGCCCAGTGGGATGATGGACGTGATCAGCACTTGGGCGACGCTTTTCAGGTATCCCCGAGGCAGTTATGGTTCAAGCCTGGATTACAACGGTGGCACTCTGTCATGATGGCTGGGTCTGTGGAGATATTCCTTCGTGCTCACCACATACTTGACAGGGGCACTACCCTTCCTCGTGGTGTTGAGCACACTGTCAGTGCCGAGAAGATCCTCTGCCAGCTCCGTATCATCAGGCAGGCCACGGATAACATGGACATATTGCTGAAGTTGGAGTCTGTCATGGTGCGCACCTCGCTGGTAGCCCTGCATAGCTGGGCGTCTGAGCTCGGGGGGGCCACCAGGGCCTTGATACAGGTAGTGGAGGACTTTGGAAGCATGCTGTCCCTCGGTGAGGGGTGGGGTACCGATGCCTGGCCTGAGTACTCGGACTCTGGCTCGGATGATGATGATTCTCTACCAGACCTGGAGGATGCCTCTGACTCTGACGAGGAAGAGGAGGACATGCACCTTGGGCAGCCAGTTGAGAGTGATGCTGGGTCTATTGCCAGCCTTGTTTCTGGTTCGGACTCTGGCTCGAGTGATGGTGATTCTTTGCCAGACCTGGAGGATGCCTCTGACTCTGACGAGGAGGAGGAGGGCATGTACCATGGACACTCTGACGAGGAGGAAGAGTACATGAGCCTTGGGCAGCCCGTTAAAGGAGTGGGTTACAGCCCCTCTGATGATTGGGCCTCTGGACTGCTTTCTCCACCTCGCAAGACTCGCTTCTGCTCTGTGGCTCTGCTCCCCAGTGACTATTATGAGGACCACTGTGAGAGCTACTATGATGATGCCTGTGATGACCTCGTCGAGGATTTGGATTTGGGCTATGACCCACGTGGTGAGTGTGCTTGGGTGCCTTGTGATGCTTGGGCATCTGGTGTGGGTTGTGCCTCTGATGCTGACCATGCTCAGGTGGCATGTGGTGCGAGTGCTGGCGGCAGTGGCACTCAGTCTGCTGTGGACAAGAGTGCTGTTATCGACAGTGGCGCCACCAAGCACATTTTCAACTCTGTCCGGGTGTTCAATGCGGACTATGACACTACAGCCTGTGAGACTTTCAGTGTGGTGCAAAGTCAGTCTGTGAGCTCCTCTGGCAGTGGCTCCGTGACCTTTGCCAAGAAGGATGTGAAGTCTGGGCGCATGGTTGGGCTGTAGCTCCTAGGCACACACTGCATACCTGGGCAGCCCTTCAACCTCTTATCTGTGGTGGCGCTCGAGGATGCAGATTTCCTTGTGGACTTTGGGGCCAGAACTGTGTCCAAAGGGGGGGTGGTGTTCTCCTTTGCCAGAGTTGGCAACCAGTAAATTATGCATGAG
>LGRX02027700.1:0-20214 GCA_001247695.2 Cymbomonas tetramitiformis | reverse complement strand
CATCTCTATTCGTCGCCCGCTGGTGGGCGACGTCCTTTACCAGGTCTTTCTGATATGACCAAGGGGCTTTCCGTGGACTCGTACTTTTCTGGCAAGGAAACTGACCAGGAAGGAATTTGGGACGAGTGGCTTGCGAAAATTAAGCCTTCTATGCGCCACCCTTCTCTTGCGCTACTGCTTTCGGAATCTACTCCGCTCCATATGGTGAGGGGGGATGACCTCTATCTTGAGGAAGCAAATCAGCTGTTTTATGACTTCCTCTGCCGTGTTACCACTGGCACTGCGAACGCTGTCGTTCGCAGCTACGAACAACATTCTGACGGTTACGGAGCTTGGCTTGAGCTATCCAAATTGCGACGCAACACCAGCGTCGTCTACTTCATCACCCAAGTGGATAAGCTGTTGTCGCTACCGAATCAACTCTCGAGACTTGCCCCTCCTCTTCCAACGTTTTTGGAGTCGAAGGAGACTCTTCGGCGTGTACGCGAGTACTCCGCGAACGCGCGCGTTACTCCTTCTGGCAAGCCTCTGTGTATGGAGACGGTTGAGACCATATTTTCTGCCATGGATATTGTGCGACTGCACCCCGACTATATGCTCCTCAAGGCCAAATTCATGTCTGAGACCCTGCCGACCGCGAGTGTGCTGTCGGACCAAGTAACATCTCACTACGACACCATACTCGCCCCGCGCGCTGCTGTGGCGCAAACTGCCCACGCGCTGGATACTCAATCTGAGGCTGCTGGTGCCATTGCTGACGACAGGCGTAAGCAGGAGGAGGCGAAGCGAAAGCTACTGTCAAAGTCCCGTGCCCTGTCTGTCACAGACGTGGGCACTCTGCTAAGGACTGTTTCATCAAGAACGTTGAGAAGCGAGAGGCGTTCTTCAAGAAGGCTTCCCCGACTACCAAGGCGGCAATTCTCAAGAGGGTGGCTGACTACGAGAAGAATGGTAGCTTACCGAAGCCTGGTGAACATCTTGGTGCTGCAGCTGGGCAATCTGAACTTCATCCTGGACTGGAAGAGGCTGGTGAGGTCCTTTTTGCCATTCGGGAGGCTGGTCCATCTGACTTACACCCTGGTCTGAGCGAGACCGGTGAAGATATATATGCCAGTTATTACAGCTCTGGGCTATTGGAATCTGGTCGTGCTAGTATCTCTGGCTCGCTGACCCCTTGCCCGGCCTCGGGCCAGCTTTCGACGTATCAGGACTCCGGACTGGTGGAGTCATCATTACTGGACGGTGCACAATCTGCCCTGAGCTCAGGGTCAGGTGAGGCTGGTAATCTCAACATCTCTGGGTCACTGCCTTCCAGTTCGGCCCAGTGCGAGCCCTGGATATATGGTCGGGGCTCTGTACCTGTGGAGTCCCAGTCCTCTGTCTTCCCGGTATTCAATTACTACTCTGTCCTGACGGACGTGGGCGAGCCTGAGCTTGTTATATCCCACACTACTGGTGAGTACACTGGGGACAATGAGGGCACTGTGAGTGCACCTCGTGTGGAATTGTGTTCAGTGGGGTGCCCTCCTCGCAGGACCAGGAAGAAGCGCCACTGCTACGTTCCCAACAAGCATTCTCCTATGCTCAGCCGTCGTCACCGCACAAGGTTGTGCCTATTTATGACTCGTGGGTCTACATTGATGTCCTCACTGCCTTCTTCCCTGACAAGGCTCGCCTGAAGAGGACACAGGCCCAGTGGGATGATGGACGTGATCAGCACTTGGGCGACGCTTTTCAGGTATCCCCGAGGCAGTTATGGTTCAAGCCTGGATTACAACGGTGGCACTCTGTCATGATGGCTGGGTCTGTGGAGATATTCCTTCGTGCTCACCACATACTTGACAGGGGCACTACCCTTCCTCGTGGTGTTGAGCACACTGTCAGTGCCGAGAAGATCCTCTGCCAGCTCCGTATCATCAGGCAGGCCACGGATAACATGGACATATTGCTGAAGTTGGAGTCTGTCATGGTGCGCACCTCGCTGGTAGCCCTGCATAGCTGGGCGTCTGAGCTCGGGGGGGCCACCAGGGCCTTGATACAGGTAGTGGAGGACTTTGGAAGCATGCTGTCCCTCGGTGAGGGGTGGGGTACCGATGCCTGGCCTGAGTACTCGGACTCTGGCTCGGATGATGATGATTCTCTACCAGACCTGGAGGATGCCTCTGACTCTGACGAGGAAGAGGAGGACATGCACCTTGGGCAGCCAGTTGAGAGTGATGCTGGGTCTATTGCCAGCCTTGTTTCTGGTTCGGACTCTGGCTCGAGTGATGGTGATTCTTTGCCAGACCTGGAGGATGCCTCTGACTCTGACGAGGAGGAGGAGGGCATGTACCATGGACACTCTGACGAGGAGGAAGAGTACATGAGCCTTGGGCAGCCCGTTAAAGGAGTGGGTTACAGCCCCTCTGATGATTGGGCCTCTGGACTGCTTTCTCCACCTCGCAAGACTCGCTTCTGCTCTGTGGCTCTGCTCCCCAGTGACTATTATGAGGACCACTGTGAGAGCTACTATGATGATGCCTGTGATGACCTCGTCGAGGATTTGGATTTGGGCTATGACCCACGTGGTGAGTGTGCTTGGGTGCCTTGTGATGCTTGGGCATCTGGTGTGGGTTGTGCCTCTGATGCTGACCATGCTCAGGTGGCATGTGGTGCGAGTGCTGGCGGCAGTGGCACTCAGTCTGCTGTGGACAAGAGTGCTGTTATCGACAGTGGCGCCACCAAGCACATTTTCAACTCTGTCCGGGTGTTCAATGCGGACTATGACACTACAGCCTGTGAGACTTTCAGTGTGGTGCAAAGTCAGTCTGTGAGCTCCTCTGGCAGTGGCTCCGTGACCTTTGCCAAGAAGGATGTGAAGTCTGGGCGCATGGTTGGGCTGTAGCTCCTAGGCACACACTGCATACCTGGGCAGCCCTTCAACCTCTTATCTGTGGTGGCGCTCGAGGATGCAGATTTCCTTGTGGACTTTGGGGCCAGAACTGTGTCCAAAGGGGGGGTGGTGTTCTCCTTTGCCAGAGTTGGCAACCAGTAAATTATGCATGAGGACACATATAACACTTTGGACACTCATCTAGCCTGTGCTGTCAAACATACTGATGATCAACGCGACCGCTCTGACTGGAAATTTGAGGACACCAAGCCTCACTTCACCACTCATGGCCCTTTCCTCCTGGAACTATTTTCCTCTGATGACAACCACATCCTGGATCACTACTGTACCATCACTGACACATGTTTTGGTAAAGATTGGGCTGGCAAGCACTGCTATGGGAACCCGCCATTTGACCACGACATCATCCTACAGTGTCTCCAGAAGGCCCTCACCGACTTCGACAGAGACCCCTCCAACACCAAGTTCATGTTCATATTGCCTAAATGGGTCACAGCGAGCTGGTGGAGTCTGGTCTCTCGGTTTAATGTTATTCATGAATACCCTGCTGGTGCTAAGATCTTTTCTGCACCGAGGGAGTCATGCTATAACGTGGCCAACCTGGAACCCTGTGGAGAAAATCGTGTGTGGATCGAGGACACCAAGTGGCCAGTGGTGGTTCTGTACAAGGACTCGCACACCACAGAGCAGCTTGACATCAAGCTGCTACAACATGTGAGGCTGGGTCACGTTGGTGACAAGCCCGTTGATCACATGTTTGCTCAAAGTGTGCCCATGCCCATCAGTGAGTCACAGTACTCTGGCAGCCCAGTGCAGCATTGCCCCGAGAGGTGCATTGCCTGTAGGCTGACCAAGGCCATAAGGCCCTCTGTGAAACCCACTGGGAGGGAGCTGTCCAAGGAACTGGGAAATCTTGTATGGTCAGACACATGTGGACGATCCAGGACCAGTGCTGGGGGGTACAGATGGTTCGTGCTGTTCGTCGATGACTCCACGACATGGATATGCATATTCTTCCTCAAGCCGAAGTCGGACTATCTCAAGGCTTTCCAGCTATACCTGCAGGAGGTGAAGCGCCTGCGAAGCACCATGAACCTGTCCAGCGAGTACCACATGGTACTCCACACTGATGGTGACAGTACCATGATAGCTGGGCAAACTGCAGCTTTTTGTGAGGAGCATGGTATTGAGCAAAGGCATGGCTCCCCATACCTGCATGAGAACCAGGCAAGGGTTGAGAGGTCACACCGAGATGTACAAGCCATGGCCAGAGCACTCCTACTGACTTCTAGGTTTGATGTGAGCATGTGGCCCCTGGCCACCCGCCATGCGGTGTACATCCTCAACCGTGTATTCCGAAAATCTCTGGGGTGGACCTCGGCTTACTACCTCATCAGGAAGAAGCATGCGGACCTGTCCCAGCTGCGAGTATTTGGATGCATGGCCTACCCCTTTATTGACCCCACGATCCGTGAACACAAGCTCAGCAACCGGGCACGTGAACTCAGATATGTTGGACATTCTGAGGTATCATCTGCCTATCTGCTATATGATTGTAAGTCTTGAAAGGTGGTCAACTCTGGTATGGTCACCTTCTCGGAGAGGCTGGACACGCTGGGTAAGGTGGTGACCTCATGGGATCCTTCTGCGGTGACCCCTCTCAAGACCAACTTCATGGCCACCGCTCTGGATGCGCCCTACAGAGATCCTCCGCCTGCACTATTGGAGACTGCTGTACTGGAGCAGGGTGTGTACTTACCTGAGGACAGTGATGAGATTGTGGCTGTGGTGAAGGTGGAAACCTCTGATGATGTATGCTGGGTGAGTTTGAGCTCATATCTCAAGCCAGGCAGTGATCGCCTGTCACTATTGAGAGATTGCCCCTCATATGGGAGTGTCAATGCTCACTATCCACTATTCACTGAGGTGCGTGCTGTGACTGGAAAGGGGGACTCTGAGGAGGCCATGGTTTGTGGACGTGCTGTTGGACCTCATGCTCAACCTTACTGTGTGGTCCTCCTCACCAACTTCACCATCATGGACCTGCCTGCTGGAGATGTTCGATTTCCACCTACGCACACATGCCTGGGTGTTCAGGCTGTAGAAACACCCACCGTGTAGGGCTCTCTACTGCCTGAGGGAGTTACTGAGCCAAAATGTCACTCGCAGGTTCTGACTTCGCCTGACTGCACTGAGTGGCTCAACTCCATTCAAGATGAACTGGAAGCACTCGTGCAGATCAAGAAAGCCTTGCTGATGATGGACGAGGAGGACATACCAGCTGGGGTGAAGTTACTGGAGATGTCACTGGTGCTGACGATCAAGTAGGACAAGAACAGGCAACTCCTGAAGAGGAAGAGCCGGATATGTGTGCGGGGCAACAAACAGGAGTATGGGGTGGACTACTATGGCACCTTTGCCCCATGTACACAACTGTCCTCAGTCAGGATCGTAATCACCCTGGCTCTGAACCTTGGACTTGTGGTATACCACATGGATGTTGACACTGCCTTCTTGAACTCAGTACTCGAGGAGGACCTGCATGTTCGTCTTCCCCGAGGGCTGGTCTATGGGGGGCACAGGTGTGCCAAGCTGCTGAAGGCAGTGTATGGGCTCAAGCAGGCTGGCAAAGAGTGGTTTGACACCTCCGATGCGTTCATAATGGGATATGACTCCAGGATGCAGAGGAGTGACGTGGAGCCCTGCCTGTATTTCATCCGGGACACCACTCTCCAGGTTATCATTCTGGCCTACGTGGATGACTACCTGGTGGCCACCAATGACAAGTCTTGGTATGACACCTTTGTGGCCTCCTTCCACGCACAGTATGCGTGCAAAGATCTTGGGGTGTTGGACTTGGTCATGGGTATCGGAGTGCGCTGGGGAAGTGATACAGCATACTTATCTCAGTCTGGCTATATCTCCCAGATCATCAACACTTATGGCCTGGATGATGCCAAACCAGCAAGTTTACCGATGTCACCTGGCACTGCGCTGGCTCCTGCTGATGGTAAGGGACCTATGCCTTACCGAGCTCTTCTGGGGCAGCTGCAGTGGGTGGCTCGCTGCAGCAGGCCTGACATTATGGCAGCAGTGTCAGTCCTGTCAAGGTTCTGCGCCACGTATGGTCCAGAGCACTTTGTGGCCCTGAAGCAGGTGGTGAGATATCTGAAGGGCACCAGGGAGTACGAGCTGGTACTGCGCACTGCTTCAGTGCCTGGGGGGGGTGGCACTGGACCAAGCAGACCTTTGCCTCTCTCCATCTACACAGATTCTGATTATGCAGGATGCAAGGTGACCAGGAGAAGCACCTCTGGTATTGCGGTCTTCCTGTGTGGGAGCTTGATCATATTCTCATCTATGATCCAGAAGTGCGTGTCCCTATCCACTACTGAGGCCGAGATCATCGCTATGTCTGAGGGAGCTCGTGAAGTCAAGTATGTTCTCAACGTGCTGGACTCCCTGGTGGACATATACAGGCCAGTGCCCATGTACTGTGACAACCAGGGAGCTATCCACCTGGCCACTGACTAGTGAACAACTCCCGGTCCAAGCACATTGAAGTGAGGAACATGTACATCAGGGAGCTGATCAAGGCCAAGGACACAGAGGCGCTGTACACTGGAACTGATGATAACACCTCTGACATCATGACCAAGCCCCTGGCACTCCCTATATTTCGTGTACACAGAGAGCGACTGGGTGTCATGAACCTGCCTCGTGGAGACCAATGAAGACTGAAGGGGGCACCATCCCCATAAACTGGAGCTGAAGGGGCACCATCCCCATATCACTGGAACTGAAGACTGAAGGGGGCACCATCCCCATAAACTGGAGCTGGAGGGGCGCCATCCCAAGAACTGGGCATTGCTGACTGAAGGGGCACCATTCCCAAGAACCGGCAGTAGGATAACTAGACAGTCACCCTTTAGAAGGGGTATTGGAATCTGCAGTGTCTGCTGATCAGTTTGATGTAAAGCATGACTGTCTAGGCCTTGCACAGTAGTCAGGATGCTCAAACCCTGAAGGAACCCTGAAGAAACCCTATGAAACCCTTAGATCTAGATCTAGATCTGCTGAACTAATCGTGGCCGTTGGATCATATAATGACCATCGGAAAGACACAGTGTGTAATAGTTCACCGGCCCATCGCAGACGTGTCACTGCAGTCGTTATGAACTCGACAGTGGCACGTCACACTAATTAGTGAACTTTCACTTAGACTGCCCAATCAGTAATGATTGAGCGATAACGTTCGTGGCGCTTCGAGCTGCGAACTGGTATATCTTTTGAGAATGAAAGTTTACGCTCGCTTTTTGCAAATAACCCTGTATAGAATTCCAAAAGATTTAGGGTCCAGGGTGGCACCGATCATTTTTGGACGCTGATGACCATGATCTTAAGCTACTACTCTCAAGCGCTGCTTGAAGCTTGCATGTCGAGGAACATAGCTCTCACGAAAACTACTCTCAAGCGCTGCTTGAAGCTTGCATGTCGAGGAACATAGCTCTTACTCAAGCCTCACCATTGCAACTAAGTGGGACCCAACAACTTGGTTGTCGATTGCTGAGGATGTATGAGCACTCTCAGGGACTGACTGGTCCCATCAGCTGCCTGCTTTTTGTCACAGACCATCGCCGCATGTGTAGGTGGAGCAAGCTGGCAGATGTGGGATTGCTGGGTGCAGATACACACTCCAGAAAAGGTCGGCGGATCCTGGATCGAGTGGACTCGCACACATCTGAAAACCTCGCCGCGCTCCGCATGTCCTTGTTTGAGGTACGCTTTGGTAATTCTTGTCCGAAGGTCCTCGGTCAAATGCCAGCGGCTGATCGGCGCGCGTCGGATGCCACAGCTCAGTGCATGCCACCCTGGATCAGAAAGAATGCCCGAAGAAGATCGACGACCGCACGGTTGCATGGCACAACATGAGTAGGAATCAAACCTCCATGCGTTGTTTGCATCGATGATGGCTCTGTACCATTGCTTTCGCCTTTATATGTAATCGGGTCGAACATGCAGTCTCGCAATTGCTCCTCACTCTTCTCACTCTTCTCTGCCAGCCTATTATTGGATGAACAGGAGCATTTGTGCCTCGCAGGAGGAGGTAGCACGAGCTGAAGCTGCCGCAAGAGCTGGTAGTTCTACAGAAGAGGTGACTGGATGAGGAGGCGACCTGAAGGTTGTGATAGGAATATTGCATATCGGTTCACAGCAAACATGTCGTCTTTCCAGGAGGATTGTATGTAATTGGTCGTATGGATGCAACTCAATTGTTTCATCGATTTGTAATTATTATGCTCCATTTGCATATTGTGCACATCACTCCTATGTTTTAGTAAATGATGGGCATTTGTTAGGTGTCTTATTTGGATGTGTTGTATGTCTCGCGTGGTTTATCTTGCATTTTAAATCGTTAAGACACCGTTTGTGTAAAAGTGGGCTGTAGAGCCCGATGAACAGTGCAGTGGCCAGAATGAGAAATAAAACTATTGCAATCCTGCCGAGACAGCAATATGCTGCAATCGGGACGAATTGTTGCGATGGATACTTATACGGTGCATATGATTATCTTAGGTGTGACGCAGTATGCTTCATCTCCTTTGGATTTAAAACGATGCACTGAATCGAGTAGCGGTGATGCATAATTCAATGAAACTTGATACGAGCAAAGTTCAGACAACAGTCAACTGTAGTTTCTTTGTGCCCTATACGTAGTTTCTCAAAACTGGACATAGAATAAGCACGGGGAGGTACAAATATATAAGTGCATGTTATTTCAGGACGTCTTCGCCATATTTTGTAATGCAACAATGATGAAGTGCATCAAACAATTGTGAAACGCTGAACATTCTGAACGAATATCATTTCTGTTTGTTAAACCGTTATCACTATTTTCGCGCATGCTCTTGCCATGTGATCAGCCTTCATATTGACACTTCCGCCAGTGCGCCAGATGATATAGTAGTCAAGGTTTCGTAGGTCCGTTCGTGCTATCGCGGTTGGATGCAACGTATAACACGTTTATATTTGACTGCGAGGCCCGTTATTGATACTGTAATCAGTCCAATTAATCAATTATCCTTCGATAGATCCGAAAGGTTATTGGTGCCGTTTGATAGGTTCGAAAAGGTGTCGTGATCGTTCGATAGGTTCAAAAGCATATCGTTATCGTTCGATTGTAATAACTGGCATATTCATTGTTATTTGATAAGGTCAAATCATCACGATACCGGATCTTGGTTGACTGCCTTAGCTGCATACATATTTGTACAACTTAGTATGCAATTAATATGCCCGATGTAAGTCAGAAGAGGGGCTGTGCGAGCAACAATTAAAATATGAATGGCGTTTTGAAGATGTGTTTTGGCGACGTGGGTTTTGCCGTTCAAAGCGACCCCACACCCAATGAACCAACAGTGCGCACAGAGTTTGGGTTGACTTGGATTCTTCGCCAAAATCGAGCCACATAAAACACTTCAGTTCGAATAAGCCTTGTGTGCCGATTAATGCCCGATATTTCTTATAACAAGGAGGCATTTCCGATGCACAAGGTTGTATGAGATAGTTTCATTTATTGTTGTCTACAACCTCGAAACTAAAATTCCTAGCACTTGGATGCAATAATCGTCGTATTCGTGCCGCCGTTGTGTGGTATTATCTCTGGTCAACTGAGGAGTGGCATGGTTGAAAGGTCGATTGTGTGTCCGGATAAGCCAGCATAATATGATATATGTATCTACATACATGCATACAGGCATACGGGCATACATGCATACAGGCATGCATACATACGAGCGAGCGAGCAAAGCAGGCATACACACCCGCACACACACACACACACACGCGCGCGCGCGCGCGCACGCACACACACGCATACATACATACACACACACACACACACATGCATACATACATACATACAGGTAGGATGGGGAGCCGTAGTCGTTTTTCGGGTTCGGTACTCATGTTCAAAAGAAATTATAGAGCATCAGGCCTTTTGGATCCTACGTGGGCAAAGGGCTTCCTATAAAGCATTTATATATAATGACTACATTTCCCTAACTTTTATATGAAGCCCAATTCCAGATTCGGCTCCACTTGTTTTCAATCCGAGACGTCCGATACAGTACTCAGTAGTGTCTCAAATTTGCTTATACAGTCGATCGGGGAAAAGTAATAATTTGAAGATTTAATATTTTATTTAGTACTAGGACACAGTGACCGTACCAGGCAATGAACGTTGGAATACTCGTCTGTAAATTGTCAGTTCGCTTTGCGTGCACGCCGTGTGAGGAATCGATGTTAACAACTTGTTCTGAGCATGTTGTTCTCAGCAAGTTGTTCTGAGCATGTTGTTAATACAACTTGTTCTGAGCAAGAGATCGCTCAGCACGAAGTTGTTAATACTGAGGCTCTATCAGAATGCAATTGAATTCCTCATTCCTACTGGACTCGTTGACTGCGTGTCCGTCTACAGAACTCTACACGTGCTCACGTCGATGGGTCGCTCTGCGTCCACACGCGACACGGTGTCACTGTAGCGGTGTGACATGATCAAATAATCGAACTTCATCACTTGACACTTGACTTCTCCTACCGACGGGTGTCATGCCATGGTATGTCGTGTCTTGTCATGCCACTCCAACTCGATTGTTCCATTCGAATGTTAGTATTTTGTAGGCTCAATCAAGTTCAACTGTTTCAGAGCTTGCTTTCCTTCGCGATTACTCTAACGACTCAGAGCCTCCGGAAGCAATTTTGGGGGATTTTAGAGATTTTCCCGATTTTCAGATGTTGTCCGGAGGCTCTGATAATATTCGCCCATGAGTCGCAAAACAGAGCTCACACATCGATTTCCCGATCTGCCGCGCAGCGGTCTCGACTCGTGGCTCTGGCGTGTGCGGGTACTTTGCGATAGATGACAATTGACATTATTTGTTTATTCTGGTTTAATATAGTTTATATAATTTGTCCACATGTTATGAATTTATATGTTGGTCATATGTGGCATCGTCTCCGTTCGCTTTTTAGTGAGTTATATTTGCAGTCGAATGAGAAGCGCGAACATATGTGAACGGAGATGTTCATCGAAGCGGTAATCGCAGCGACAATCGCAGAATATGATCGAACGATATCGAAGGTAAATTTCAATTTAGAAATGTGACATTTGCGAGTTCGCTTTGCGTGCACATCGACCCTACGTTTCTAGACGGGTTCAATACACGTGTTGAACACGTATTGGAGGCATATTGGAGGCATATTGAAGACGGTATGCTAATATCTGGACATTCCAATACACGTGTAACATATTGGCCAAACTATTGAACCGCGATCAGCCTGGACACAACGAAAACGAGTATGCTAGCATGGGCACCCAAATGGTGTCAGACTCACCCACTAGCACTTGGTATTATCTAAGGAAGGGTCTAGCGTTATGGGGACAAGTTTTCACGGCATTTGGACGCGTATCGCAGAAGTCGGTTCTGGGGGGCTTTTTGAATTGGGGCCCCGATGTATTGAAATAAGGCAAAACGATTGGAGGGGTGTTCAATATGTCTGCAACCGCCTGCAACACACGTATTGAACATGTGTTGAACACATGTTGAAACATTCACGCATAAGGAATCGTTCAATACATGTGCAATATGTCTACAATCAGATGAATCATTCAACACGTTTGCAATATATGTGTTGAACACATATTGAAGCATTCCCTCATGCAGAATATCTTTAATACATGTGCAATATGTCTACAATCAGAGTGAATTATGCAACACATGACTGCATGGGGTAAAGGGGTAAGACCCCCCTGCTGCTCACATATTGCATAATACTTACAATATGTCCGCAATACGTATCTGGTATATTACAAGTATATCAAATGTGTACAGAGGCACTACTATGCGTCATCACACTTTCTGCAGTACCACATTCCAGTGGGGATGTCGGTGAGCCCTGCGCATCGCACGTGCATAGCCTCTTTGCAGCCTGCCCTCTCACACAGAAGGAGCTCGCCACCGACTCTACACTTCCCGCATGTGTCAAAGTGACCATCACTACCTACGGGCCTATCAACGAGTGCAAGTTTCTCCATATTGCGGTCGCTCGTATCAAGTATCACCGCTGAATCCATGCAGGGGTGTTTGACTATCACTACTTGCGCTTGGACTTGATTGGCCAGTAGGTAGGGCTCTCGGTTGTCCATAGTGTACTTGGTGGTGTCCCATGGGTTGAAGGTGTAGTAAGCCTTGGACACCTTGTCCACGCCGAGGATGGAGTTCTTCAGCTTGAAGCTTGCGATCTGAGCTTCCGTGGGCACGTACGGGTAGCCAATCACACTTTAAAAAAGTGTAGAGCACACCGCCAATGGTAACCCGCAGAATGGCGTTGATGATACCATACCTGCGCACGAAATGTTCAATATTTTTGTAATATACGTACAACATATCCTTAGTATGTTGGGAACGTATTGCATATATGTTGCGGAGATATACGAAAAGGCAAAGAAGCATGCAAACTGGTGGTTGAGGTCGTACCTGTCCTCCCACTCGTCATCGGCATCGGCATCATTCTTGGGGAAGGATGCGCGGACGAAACACTGGGTTGTCACTTTCCCTTTGTCCCCGTCTCTAGTGCGATAGAAGACACCGCCGATGTTCACCTTGTTGTACTTGGAACACATGGGTTCGGGACCCATCATGAGCGACTTCTCGTAAGCCGTGTATTGACGACCAAGCCATCCTTCAGGGTCCTCCAATGGACCGAACGCGATCGTGGGCACAACACCCACCTCTTGTCGGTTCCGCAGTGTTTGTTTAGAGCGCGCGGCATTCTCCCTGTGATGACAACATATTCTTAGTATACTTACAATATATGATAAACATACAGAAACAAGTTGACAATATGTTGCAGGTATACTACAGATAGTACATGCGTGCGAGCTTGCAGGTTGTACCTCCGCCGGAACAGGTCGTACTCAACATGTTGTTGAAAAAGCTTTCGGTAAGCGGGAATACTCGCTCGCATCCAGCGGGTGAGTTGGTCAATCTCCAAGGACGTTAGCTCCAATGGCTTGCCCTTCTCCCCGAAGGTAGTGACCACGATGCCGGGAGCCCCTACAAATTTAGGACGCCTGTACCCGGCATGTACCCGGCATGTACTTTGGCAAGGTACATATGTACCTACCCACTCCCAACTTGGGGCCCAAAACTCAGTGAAAATCCGAGTTGTAAAAAAGTGCAATATTTTCACATATATGTCAAGGCCATGAGTGACTAAGACATCCTTGACAAGTTTCGATGTAAACAAATGAGCTATTCCTTCAGAAATGGACATCCGGAAAACAGGACTGGCGTGTACCTACGTGTACCTACATGTACCCCGTCGACGGGTACACACTTCCAGAACGGTGCATGCGGGGTGCATGTGTACGCAATCGAGTGCGTACACATGCACCCAGCATGCACCGGGCGGGTACATGTAGGTACATGCCGGGTACATGGTTCCTCGTACACATGCACCCAACGTGTACCATGCAGTACATGCTGAGTACATGCTGGGTACATGGTGTCTCGTACACATGTACCAGCCATGTACCAAATGGCAGACTAGTGCATGTTGGGTACATGTGAACGCACCCCCTTAGTACGACGTGGGTACATAGTTACCCCACGCGTGTTATATATGGCGTGCACGTGTACCGACAATGTACCATGTGTGAATTTAACAATTCACCATAACAAAAACGATCATTATATACAATTACATTTACCTATGTTTATCTGTCATGCCTCATCGTCACTGGGATTCTCATCTCGGACAATCTGCTCAAAGAAGTCGGCTAGCGGATCCAAGACCACCGAGGTTTCCATGCAAGGATGCTTTCGAATCACCACTTGAGAAGCAATCTCCTCGGCAAGCACAAACGGTTCTTTTCGATCGAATTCAGTGGCCGGATTCTCTGGGTCCAAGACGTAGAAACACTTTGAAACACTTTCCGCTCCTATGATGGAATGCCTCGCACGCAAAGCGGCCGTTAAAGCTTTAGTTGGCTTCTTGAGCCACGAAACCTTGACAAACACGTACGGTCTTCCTCCAAGCTCCACTCGATAGATGTCATCCACCCGGCCAAACCTGGAATACAAGCATCACCCCCTCCCGACATCAAGCACGTATGCACCATCACATTGATATCAAATCAGTCTCGCACCGCTTGGCTCGTGCATGTTCGGCCCGCACACTACTGCACACTGGTACATGTGCACCCAAGACGTACCCAGTAAGAAGACATAACGGGTACACATGCACCCACGCGTTCCCATGTTAGGTGTGTATGTACCGAGGGTGTACGGGTACTGGTGGTACATGATTGTGCACTCACCGGTCTGTTTTTGCCTTTTCCTTTGTTCGCTCGCGACCTTTCGTCCTCACCCTCTCGACGTAAAAAGATCGGAAGTAACATTGCACTGTCTTGAACTTTTTGTCCATGGATGCGGTCCGGAACTTCATCGTACCCACTTGCACTCGATTGAACTTGCGGCATCGAGGAGGGCAACCTTCGAGTAGAGCGCGCTCATACTCTGTGTATTGTCTTCCCAACCATGGGGTGGGGTCCAGGTCGATGTGCATCTTGTACTTGGCGGTACCCGGTGCGCCTTTGACCTGAAGGTGCGCCGTCTGCAAACAACACATGGCGCCTAAGCACTACGGAAATGCCGGGGACGTATGTACCGCGCGTGCACTGCATTACGGGTGCAGGCTAAATACACGTGTACCGGGCCAGCACTGGAAACGGTTGCGACCGGGTGCACACGTACTGACCTATGGTACATGGTGGGTACACGTGCACCCGCAATGTGCACACGTGCACCCGCAATTTCTGATTTTTTTATTTTTACGTAGAGCATTTTTAGGAATTCGCTTGTGGTCGAATGTTGGTAGTTTGCTCCAGTATTTTGTGTGTCCCTTCTCCTTACTCTCCTGAGCCATTCCCTGAAGTTTCCTAACGTCTTTCCCGTCATGTTGTGCCGTGCGCGTGCATTTGCGTCCCTCGTTGTTAGGGTCATTTCAGGGTTCGCCTTTGTACTACAGTAGTTCCGTTTTAAGTGGGTGGGTGGTAGTGCGTCATTTGGTTGGTTGGGGTGCTTATTTTGGGCCTATCTTGTCCATCTCGGGTGTCGCTGTAGTGTTTTCGCTGTTGTCGAGTTTATGGTTACAGCGTTACATTGCCCTAAATCCATATTTGTAACGCCCCCAATGTCATTTCCTTGGCGGGCCTCATTTTTTGTATGTCGTCCCCTAGTAGTGCAAAACATTTGGGGTGTTTCGGTGTGTTTTCCAAAAAAATTTACTTTTACGTAGAGCATTTTTGGGAATTCGCTTGTGGTCAAGTGTCGGCAGTTCGCCCTCATACTTTGTGTAGCGTGTCTCCCTACCCTCCTGAGCCATTCCCTAAAGTTTTTTCCTGTCCCTCTCTGTATATGGGGTTGTGTGAAGTCATTTGTGTCTTTAATTGGTAGGGTTTCGGTAGGGTTCGCCTGCATATCGTGGTAATGTCGTGCAAACTTGCCGAGTGGGAATGTAATCCTAATATTGCTATCAGTGTACCATGTATTCTTTTGTTTAAGTATATATATGCAGCGGTTCATTGTTGCCGTCCTCTTCTGTCGTTCGTACATGCCATGGGAATTCAGTTTATGTTCATTAGTTTCGTGTTGAGCATGTTTCGTAGTGCCTGTGGGCCCCGCCTGGAAGTTAATGTGTTGTTTATATAACTTAGCAGAGCCAAGGTGGGTATAGTACACCGGCCATGTACCAACTGACGGAACGGTAAGGTGCACGTGTACCCGGAGTGCACGCATTACTTTATGAAGGGAAGAACGCACCTTGCATCGACATCGTCGGTGTCGTGAACGGGTCGTTGTCGACCGTGTTGTCGCCATGCATGCGCCGGGGCCGGGCGAAGATACCGAGGGCGTCCCCGACGCTCCTGCCCATGTCGCATGGATCTGCATACGGGAAGACATTGCGGGTACATACGTACCGAGCATGTATTAGGCGGCATAAGGTACATACACGGACGCATGTACCCGGCATGTACCCGGCGGCGGGTACATGCCGGGTACGCATGCCGCGCCGCGAGCAAGTACACGTTGGGTACAAGGTAAAGGTACACGTGTATCCGGCATGTACGCATAGACGGATACATGTGTACCGCATATGTACTATCACCGTACGTTTTCGGTGCATAGGGACCTTATCAGTACGCAAATGATGTACCCTGCATGTACCCGAACGTAATTTTTGGGTACATATGTTATTTCTGCACCCAACTTAAACTTCATTCTTGTACTTTTGTGTACTTGCTCGCGGCGGATGTTGGGTACAATTAGGGTATACACGAACCATCCCGTTACTAAAATCCGCCGCGAGCAAGTACAAGAATGAAGCCAAAGTTGGGTGCAGAAATAACATATGTACTCAGGTTTGGTATATGCAAGTGCATGCGAGTACAATTTACACTTTTCCCGACAGCTTCAGGTACAACCCAGGCGCACGTGTACCCAAGCGAACATCACCAAAACGCAAAAAAAGTCACCAAACCCCCCAAAAACAAGTTGGCCTCATTTTAAAGCGCACGACGAGCGCAAAAAATAATCGAGTGCACGACGAGCCCGAAAAACATTTTAGTTGCACGAAAAATGGGCAAACGTGTTGCACCAAAAAAAAAGGAACAGAGAAAGAAAATCGTACCTCAATTAGGATGACCGCCCGAGTAGAGCGGTGGGGTGGAATAATCGATGACGATCGCGATCGATACGTACGTGACCTGCGTGCCTGCGATCCCCAACCCGCGAGCGCGAGCGTCATGCGGTGGATTATTCCATCTCCAATCGTCCGATGGCATCGCATGGCATGGCACACGTTTCGCAGAATTCGTCATCGTCATCGTTATCGTCGATCGTGCTCGCGTGACGAGGACGTCACGTGCTGTGACTTCTCACGCCCCCCAACGCGCAACGGGAAGTCAAGGTGTCCACTGTAGGCATTTTTGCAGAATACTGTAAAAGTTCAAACTCACCGGTACAGCCGTCAACGCTTCACATTTCACCGTCCAGCAGTGTGCAGCAGCGTGTGGTGGCCTCGCCAGCGGGTTGCATGTTATGATATTTCTCATTCTTGCTCGCTGCAATATGTCACAGGTTTGTAGTGCATGTTTTTTATATGTATATGTATTATTTTGTGTGTGCTTAGCGCGCTCATCCTTGGCATGCGCGGAACTTTGACTTGGAGTGAACGGGAAGATTCCCGCGAGTCCTTTGCACTCGAAATAGTTGGTTCAAATCCAACTCACTCCACCTCTCCTTTTCAGTTTCCCTCGTTAATTTCGTTTTTCACTTATATTATCTTTCATCTTTACTAAACGTTACTTGGTTGTTTTTGTTTTTCAGATCGCTGAAAATATTCGAGTGGTGAAATCAATTTTTCCACCATCATCTCGCGTTTACATTCGCGCTTCTTTGAGGTTCCTAGGTTGCTAGTTATGTTTTGCACAAGGGAATCTTTGATGCGTTTTCCGCTTTTTACTAAGTGTTGGTTCTTTGCTTTACTTTTCAGATCGGCTGTTTTGGAGAAACCCTAAATGGAGAAAATCGACCGCCTCGAGTACTTCATGAGCTTCAAGCTTCCCTTCGAGCGTGCTAGGTTGATAGATTGTTTACAATCGTAGTGTTGGAACTAGAAATCGTACGAATAGAACGTTATTTTGCGTATTGGTAGGATAGAGATGAGTAGTCCCAATTGTATCCCATCGTGCCTAGCTAGCTACACTATCGTATTAATATGATTGTATTAAACATGCTCGAGTGTTCCATGCGTATGCGTGATGTGCTAGCCTTCGCATAGCATATGCATTGTGAACACACTTAATGTAAGTAGCACACATTTTCGCAATCCTCTTGTGATATTGTGCATATAGATAGGCCTCGTACACGCGCACCAGAGTTGTACCCACCATTGCGTGCATGTGTACCCTTTTCGAGTACACATGCACCTATAGCGTACTAATGCATACGCACGTACATGTTGGGTACATATGTATGGGAGGCTCGTACACGCTTGGTACATGTGTACTAATAATGCACCGATATACACGTGCATATGGGGTACGTATGCACCAGTCATGTTAGTATCAATAAGTACATATGTACCTGGTCTGCGTACATGCGTACCCGGCATGTACCTCACTCAAATGTACATGCGGGGTGCATATGCACCAGTCATGTTAATATCAATAAGTACATATGCACCTGGCTTACGTACATATGTACCTGACCTGCGTACACGCATACCCGGCATGTACCTGATGCGTGGGTACATGTTGGGTACGTGCGCACCAGGCATGTTTATATCAATAAGTACATATGTACCTGGCCTAAGTACATATGTACCCACCATGTACCCCGGGTGTCCCAACGGTAACATCCAACGGTAACATCCAACGGTAACATCCAACGGTAACATCCAACGGTAACCTGAGTACATATGCGGTACACATGTACCCGTACATGCGTACACGCCGGGTACATGCGCAGGCGGCAAAAGGTACATACACGGACGCATGCACCCAGCATGTACCCTGTCGCGGGTACATGCCGGGTACATATGCCGCGCCGCGAGCAAGTACACGTAGGTACAAGGTAGAGTACACGTGTACCCAACATGTACCAGACCCCGTTTTTTACTGTTTTCGTACACGTTGGGTACACGTTGGGTACACGTTGGGTACACGCTGGGTACACGCTGGGTACACGTTGGGTACACGTCCCCGGTACATGCCGGGTACATATGCACTGCGGTTTCCAAAATTTGTAGGGAGCGGGGCCCGCCATCAAAGCCCGCGGGACACGGCCGGCAGTAGCTCTTTCTCGGTTCAAAAGCATGGTCAGGATGCCTCGTAGGGAGCGCAAGGTTTTCAACCTTAGATAGCCGTTCATGATGCTTGCCACGGGGAACGCATTGTTCTTCACCCACCTAGCTAGCTTGCCATTCATGGACTCGAAGGCATACATCCACCATTCACGCACAGGTCCGAATCGCAGGAGCAGATCGGCCCAGTGCCAGATTTTATGGGTGTTGATTGCAAGCCACTGTGGAGGACCATTCGCTTCCAAGTCCTCAAAGAAAAGTCTGGTCTGCTCTCTCAAATACTCCATATCCTGCACGTACGAATCAATGCCTTTGTAACATATATTCAACATACCTGTGACATAGCGTACTGCAGCACTATTGCAGCGAGCCACGTGATGAATGGTGGGAGGGAAATCATGCCCCACGAGAGTCCCTTACCTTGCACTCCCGCCGGCTAGTGGAGGGCTCGTGGGTGCCTCAGCATTGGGCGGCGGGGGGGACTCCTTGCTTTGGGCCTCGTGCGCCTCGTGCGCCTCGGGGGGCGCCTCGCCCGCATCTCTGCACAATATCCTCCCAACATGTTTTCAACATCCCATCAACATGCTGCAACCATCACGATAGCGTACTGCAGCACTATTGCAGCGAGCCACGTGATGAATGGTGGGAGGGAAATCATGCCCCACGAGAGTCCCTTACCTTGCACTCCCGCCGGCTAGTGGAGGGCTCGTGGGTGCCTCAGCATTGGGCGGCGGGGGGACTCCTTGCTTTGGGCCTCGCGCGCCTCGGGGGGCGCCTCGCCCGCATCTCTGCACAATATCGTCCCAACATGTGTTCAACATCCCATCAACATCCTGCAACCATCACGATAGCGTACTGCAGCACTATTGCAGCGAGCCACGTGATGAATGGTGGGAGGGAAATCATGCCCCACGAGAGTCCCTTACCTTGCACTCCCGCCGGCTAGTGGAGGGCTCGTGGGTGCCTCAGCATTGGGCGGCGGGGGGGACTCCTTGCTTTGGGCCTCGTGCGCCTCGGGGGGCGCCTCGCCCGCATCTCTGCACAATATCGTCCCAACATGTGTTCAGCATCCCATCAACATGCTGCAACCATCACGATAGCGTACTGCAGCACTATTGCAGCGAGCCACGTGAGGAATGGTGGGAGGGAAACCATGCCCCACGAGAGTCCCTTACCTTGCACTCCCGCCGGCAAGTGGAGGGCTCGTGGGTGCCTCAGCATTGGGCGGCGGGGGGGACTCCTTGCTTTGGGCCTCGTGCGCCTCGGGGGGCGCCTCGCCCGCATCTCTGCACAATATCGTCCCAACATGTGTTGAACATCCCATCGACATGCTGCAACCATCACGATAGCGTGCTGCAGCACTATTGCGGCGAGCCACGTGAGGAATGGTG
>LGRX02027699.1:0-35258 GCA_001247695.2 Cymbomonas tetramitiformis | reverse complement strand
TGCCGGACCCTCTGCAGGTACCCCTTGACAGCGGCGTTCAGCAGAACGTCTTGGGCGGTACCCAGCTCTTGGTGCGTCACCTTCCCGCGGTGGCGACAACCTCAGAGACTCGCCGGCGTCGGCGTTCCCGAAGGGCATCTTCGGGCCCTGCGACACATGGCAAACATCTTCCAGGCCCAAGCCACGCACCTGATCACTCCGACCCCGACTCCGGTACGGACATCAGCCGCACCAGCACGGGGACCAGAGGCAGCCGAAGCACGCAGGCACGGGCTGAGCGCAGGCGGAGGGCCGCCCACAGGTCCGGCTCCGACTCGGACGCGAGCAGCCGAAGTGAACACCTTCGCAGAGAAGTCCTGGCGGCAGTACAGGCCCTGGACATCTCCGCGGTGCTCTCGAGAGGACTCGCGCTGCCTGGGGCGACGGCATCGGCAGGAGCCTCCCCACCAGGCGACCCTCAGGGCAGCGCACAGGGCCTGACGGCGGACCATCTACACGAGGCAGACGCCGCCGCCAGCGTAACCCCTCCAGTGCCTCAGACCGCCGCTGAGACCGCTCCCGCCGAACCTCCCACTCAGGGCCGGCCAAATCCCCATAACATGGTGGTGGCCCGCCGGCGGCAGTCGATGGAGACGGTGGTGCACGGCGGTGGCAACCCCGACTCAGAGCCCAGAGACTCCAGTCCATGCGACTCGCCACCAGGTCCCCCTAGTGATCCACCTCAGGATCCCCCTGACGATCCCGCACCAGAGCCCTCCTACCCTCAGTACCCAGAGGTCAGAGCCCTCTTCGTCACCCACGATGGTGGGTCATTGTGGGTGCACCAGTCAGCTGGGGTGCGAGGCGCGGCAACCGTCTCCCTGCCATGGGACGAACGCCGCCGGGCTGGGGTGCAGGGCGACGCCATCTTGTTCAGGATCATGCACCTGCTGGGAGCGCCGCTGACTGCATATGCGCGCATGGGAGGCCGGCTACACCATGCACCCCTACCCCTTACCAACCCTCGTGTAGAGACCTGGGTCCTCATGGTCGACCGCGAGGTCATGGATATGGCAATGGGGGACCCAGCCGCGGCCAATGTGCGGTCTACCAGCATGGGGCAGCCCGTGTGGGAGTGGATCCCTGCTACTGCGCGGGAGTCGGAGATGCAGAACTTCGATCAGGACGGGCTCGCCGCGTGGTCGGAGGTCAGCAACTCCGATTGGTACCGGAGCATGAGCGTGGTGGCCGCACAACCATCCACACCCCTGCCCTTCCATACACCTCTTCCACTCCCCGCACCACCATCAGCCCCTACATTACCGCCCACTCCGACCGCAGTCCCCACAAATCCCGCGCCTGCGCCTCCGCCCGCGCATGCCCCGGGACCACCACCTCCTGCCCGTTTTTCCGCCCCCACCCCGTTCACTCTGCCCGCCGCAAACCCCGTTCACTCTGCCGCTGCCGCGAACCCCGTTCACTCTGCCGCCGCTGCGAACCCCGTGCTCTCTCCCAGCGCCACCCCCTTTGTTCCAGGCATCGTCCGTCTGCCGCAGGGCACTAACCTGCGAGCATCCCCAGACGAGGTCCGCCTGGAGCACAAGACCAAAGAGATGGTGCTAAAGCTGGTCAAGAGCGTCACCAGGTTCCCCCGCTCCGCGTCCGACACAAAATCGGCCGACAAGGAGGGCCTCCTGACGCAGTTGGAGCACTACTCCAACATGGTGCGGAAGGTATTCCAGGAGGCCATCGTGATCGAAGCACTGACCACTCCCAGTTGTACGCCGTCAGTATCAGCGTACCAGGCGAGTGTGTCAAGCCTTCTTTGGAGCTTCAAGGAGTACACTCTTCAAGACCAGCAGAGAAAGTTCTTGGAGCGCGCGGCGGGGACCTTTGGGTCCGAGCAAGCCTGGCACCAACGCTACGGGGAGCTGGACGTGTTCTTCAGCGATCTGGCGGTGTGCTCCCTGACGCAGGCCTACCTGGAGAACGCACATGGCGAGGCCATTGCCCTGAAGCAGGCGATGAACGAGACCGCGGCGGAGTATTTCTCGCGACTGGAGACCCGCATGGCCTCCGTCAACTTCCTGGCCGGCAGAGTCCCCAATTGCGTGGAGATGACCAACCTGTCGATGCTCTCTACGTACCGCCGGGGGCTGAAATATGCACCCAAGGTGATGCGGCGCCTGAGAGCCATCCACTTGGATGTCTCCAAACCAGAAGAGTGGGAGAGGAAGGCCGTCGCTGACGACATCCCAGGCACCCACAACGCCTTGTTGAAGATTCGGGAAGTTGCTGAGGAGGTGGAGAGTGACATTGACACGGAGGCGGCTCAGAGGCGCTCTCAAGACCGTCCTCCCCGTGCTGTTTCCTTCGCTAACCCACCACCTCGCACCCCCTTCTACAGGCGTACCCCCTCTTCGAGCCGCCCAGCTCTTGCCATGCTGGAGAATGGGCCTGCCACCACCGTCGCCGCGGCAGTGACCCCTTTGCCACCACCACCTGGCCTCTCCCGCCCCGACGCTCCGAAAGTCCGCCGGTGCTTCGCCTGCGGCTCTGCAGAGCACATCGTCCGTAACTGTACGGACGAGGCTAAACTCAAGGAGTGGAGGGCCAATGCACCCGCTCGACTGGCGAACTCCCCTGGGTTTGTAGCCGCCGTCGTTTGGGCCATCGAGCAGCAGGAGGACATCTCCTCGGTGGATGGCGTCCCAGAGGAGTTCTCCGAGGAGGTCTTGGCTCTTGCTACCTGTGAGGACGAGCAGAGCTACCAGACCCTGGCGGCCCTTGCGGGCATCGAGCTTGTGGAGGGTGACGGCCTCCCCCCGGTGGAGAGCGATGAATGACTGGCCGGCGGCCAGCCCCAGACCCTGCCCTTCGAGGAAGTGAGGTCTTGCCCTGATGATCAGACCCTCTCCGCCCTGGAGAAGCGGTCAGAACCAGTGGAACCCCGACGCGCCCGAGGACGCAGAGACCCTTGGGGCCAACGTCCCCATCCCAAGAGCGTGGCCTTCACCTCTAGGACCCGCTTGCGACGCACCTACCGCTCAGCTGGTGCCCCATCGCCGCCGAGGGATGACTTGTCTAGCCACCCTCTTGCAGGAAGCACCCCCTTCGATGAGCCGTCACTACCTCTTGATGACGGCCCTGCTTATACACAAGCGAGGATCGAGGGTCGGAGGGGACGGCGAGTCCCCCGGCACAGACCCCCCATTATGGGCAGCAACCGCGGAGAGCCCCGCGATCTTCGCCCCCGACCGCGTGTTGTCCTACCACTGCCCATCTATCAGTCCAACCTCGCAGACCCACGGAAAAGGCTAGCTGCGTGGCACTGGAAGAGAGATCTGTACTCCCTCCCCCTCGAGGTCGCCATGCAAAAGGTCCGCAGAGCTCTGCGCAAATCCCCAGAGGCTGCCAAGGACCTGGTGGATAAGATGTCGGAGCGCGCCCGCAGCCGCATACACTCTGGGAGTCGATCGCCAAAGGAGCGCGTGAACCGCGCCAACCAGCTGGCAGAGAGGATACGCATTGCCCGCGAACCTCAAGATCGCAAGGAGGGCCATCAGCGCATAGCATTGTGGCACCTCCTCTCACACGACGGTCACCAGCAAGTCCCCGAACCCTCTAACGCCAGCTCCCACGACCTCTACGCGGCTTGGAGAGAGCTGTCGCCCGCCGAGCAGCAAAAGGCAATCGCCACTTCGAGCCCAGACTCTTCTCCAGGTAGCAGGCTGTGGGAAAAGGAGGGCGCACGAAGAGCAGCAGCGAGATCTTCGACATCCCTCTGCACCCTGGACACTGAAGTGGGCACGATACCTGGGACAGCGGGAGATGTGGGTCTACCTGGCGCCTGGTGCAGTCTGCACGCAGTACACCAGTACAAGATGAGGAAGCTGGGTCCCAGCCCCTTGGGAGCATCCCCTCCATCATCCTCGCTGGCCGAGCCCACAACAGAGACTACATCTTCGCACCATGATAACGCGCCGGCCACTCCGGGAGGAAACCCCGAAGGTTCATCCTACTGCTCAGAGGTAGAGGAGACCTCCACACCCAGCTCGCTTTGCTTCACCCAGCGGATGACCACCGTCAGAACGCATGAAGCAGATGAAGCGCCGCCCTGTCTCGACAGCCACCCCATCGCTGAAGACCCTGAGGTGATGGAAGAGGAGTCCTCGGTCAATTCGCTCTGCTTCACCCAGCAGATGGCAGCAGCTGGGACCCCTGAGGCGAGAACTGACCACCAGAGCTCCCACCAACTCGCCCACAACTCCCCTACTGGCAGCCCTCAGCATGACGAGGATCCCCTCACCCATGGCAGTCTCATCAATAGTGTCGCTACCCATGCGAGCCCCACAACAAGCGGCACTACCCACGTGAGCCCCACAGTGAGCGGCACTACCCATGTAAGCCCTACCACCAGTGGCACTACTCATGTGAGCCCTACCACCAGCGACACCACTCATGTCAGCCCCACCTCGAGTGAATGCACCTCAGCGGGCACCCTGCTGACGGCGAGTGTAGACAACCTCGTCAGTCATCCGACTGAAGATGTTGATTTGCTGGATGAGGAGTTCTACGCCGCGTGTAGGCAAACGTTGGAAGAATGCCGCGAGGCCTCGGCCAACCTCCTCCCCAACCTCAAGTGCAAAAGCATACGCACAGATGGGGGAGTTCAGTGGAAGACCGACATCGAGGGTACCCTTGCAGCGGCACATGACGAAGAAGGACCGCTACTGCTGGTATTCTACGCAACCCTCAGAGGGCACACGGTCAAGGTGCTGATCGACTCGGGGGCCTCTGACAACTTCATCTCGGAGCAGAGCGCTAAGCGATGTGGCCTCACGACACGAGCCGGCTCCGAGATGCGAGTCACCCTGGCGGATGGATCTGTGAAGATCACTGGCGCCACCGCGTACGCCAAGTTTAACACGCACACCACCACGGGCACCTATACGGAGAACGCCCTTGCCCTCCGGATCCTACCACTGGGCATACAGGTGGATGTTATCCTTGGCGGAAGGTGGCTGCGCAGTCACTCTCCTGTCACTCTGGGCTATGAAGGGAATGGCTCCGTCTCCTTCCTCAGGAAGTCCCGCAGTGGTAAGATTGGGGATCGCGTCACCATCACAGGCTGTTCTCCTGGGAAAGCATCTGGGGACAGGTCTCCGAAGGGCACGGCCTGCGCGGGATTGGTGGATGAGGTGTTCCTGACCCCTGCCCAGCTGAAGAAGTACCTGGTGTATGCGGAGACGCAGAAGCTACGCGGCAATGACGACCCGGAGATACAGCCCGCCTGGCTCATGGTGGCCGAGAAGTCCCCCGACGATACTGCTTCTGCCTTTGCAGCCACGGCTATCGACTCTGAGAACGCCGAACCCGCTGCGGATACTGAAGATGCAGAAGTGAGCCCTGAGTGGACCCTCAAGTTTCAGGACTTCTGGGGTGAGGAGTACAAAAAGGAGATGACGACTGCTCTACCGAACATCGATGGACTCAGACATGACCCCCAAGATGAAGCCAACATTAACCTGGACCCTGAGCTGAGCAAGAAGGGGCCTCCCTGCCAGCGCATCTACAAGAAGTCTGCAGAGGAACTCCGCCAACTTCGAGAACGCGTGGAGACTCTGATGTCCAAGGGCTACATCCGACCCTCTTCTAGCCCTTATGCAGCTCCCTGTCTGATGGTCCCTAAACCGGGGAACCCCAAGGAGCTGCGACTGGTGATCGATTACCGGCTCCTCAACCGCCAGACAGTTAAGGACAAGTATCCTCTCCCAGACATCCAGATGATGTTCGACGAGATGCAGGGTGCGAAGTTCTTCTCTTCGTTCGACGCGGTGGATGGCTTCTGGCAAGTACCGATGGCACCAGGGAGATGTCGAGAAGACCGCCTTCACCACCCAGATGGGGTCATATGAGTGGTTGGTCATGCCGCAGGGGCTGCAGAATTCACCGTCTCAGTACCAGCGACGGATGCAGCGGGCCTTGGGCCATCTCCCATTTGTCCGGATCTTCATCGATGATGTGGTCGTCTTCAGCAACACCGCTGCAAAGCACTACGAGCACGTCAAGCAACTGCTCCTGACATGCAGGGAGAAGGGCGTCTTCCTCAAGAGGTCCAAGTGCCAACTGTTGAAGAAATCCTTGCGGTTCCTTGGCCACTGTATCTCCGCGGATGGCTGCAGACCCCAACACGACAAGGTGGCTGCAGTGAGGGACTGGCCCGAGCTGGAAACGGTTACCCACGTCAGGCAGTTCTTGGGCCTGGCGGGGTATTACCGCAGGTTCATCCACTGCTTCTCCGAGATCGCTCAGCCCCTCACCCGGTTGACCAAGTCGGACGTACCCTGGGAGTGGGGTCCCATGCAGCAGTGGGCCTTCGAGGAGCTGAAGAAGGCCCTCACCTCAGCGCCAGTGCTCGCCTTGCCCAACATTAAGGGTGCCGCAGACGGCACAGCACCTTTCGTGGTGCAGACGGATGCTAGCGGCATCGCTCTTGGGGGAGTACTGATGCAAGACAATGGAGATGGTCTTGGACTGCGCGTGATAGCATACGAGAGCCGCCAGTTCTCAGCCGCCGAGCAGAATTATCACACCGGCGAGCGTGAGCTAGGTGCTCTACACCACTGTACCACCGTTACCTGGCGGCATTACCTCATCTTCACCAACTTCCGCATCCAGGGTGATCACCGCCCCCTTGAATGGCTGATGGAACCTGGCAGAGAGCTTAGCCGCAGACAGGCACGCTGGTACATGGATCTGGTGGAGGTGGGAGTCCCGAGAATGGAGTACATCAAAGGAGCGCTGCTGCTGGTACCGGACGCCCTGTCCAGAAGACCCGACTTCAAAGACAAGGACGTGCGTGAGGGGTTGAAGGAGGCAGGGGTGATCGACCCCACCTCAGATCTACCGAAAGACCCCCTGGCAACGCTGGAGTCTGAATACTTCTCCAGCTCACCACCCGCAGCTCATCCCCACTGGGCCCAGACTGTTGACTGTTGGCTCTCAGCAGTGGAGACCCTCTCCGTGGCGGAACAGGCCATGGACATGGGGGAGACCATCGCTCTCGTTAACCCGAAGCTCTATAAGGGAATGAAGGAGGATCACCTCGACTTCGACATGCCTGACTGGCCTGCAGCTGATAGCGCGAAGCCGGTAGAAGCTCCACACAAACCCCCTGATAGAGCCCCACCCCAGATAAGGATAACGAGGAGTATGTCACGCGCTGGGAAGGCCTCTACGACCCCAGCGCCTCCGCAGTTGGCGTCACCGAAGACGCGAACGCCTACGTCACGAGCTGACGCATCGGAGGCGCCCACTGAGAAGGTGCCAACGAGCTCACCAACCCCGCAGCAGGCGCCCCAACAGTCAACTCCATCCCCGGTCCTTCACCCACAGAAACGGCAGGCTCCCCCAGAGGACTCACAGAATTGGCGTGTCCGAGCAGAGTACTCCTCGAAGTACGCCGAGAAATTTGGACCCTTCGATGTGGACGCCTGTTGTGACTTTGGCGGCCGCAACAGACAGGCGGATAGATTCTGGACAGACTGCCTTTCAGAGAAATGGAGGGGCCTTCGGGTTTGGTGTAACCCTCCATATAACTCCAAGTGCATTACTGTGGAGGCGATCTTGAACAAGTATATCGCAGAATGGAAGGCAGACCCAGAGAACACCTCAGCAGTCTTCGTTCTACCAGATCACCAGTCCAAGCTCCCCGCGTGGCGCAAACTTTTCAGAAAGGCCAATATGCAGATTGTGGAGGTCATCCCTACTCACGATGACAAGGGCGAGCCCAACCAGTTCTTCGAGAACCCAGATGGGAGAGCCTTCGACCTTCGCTGGCCTGTTCTGATAGTACACGCCCCTCCCGCCAAACCACAACCAGCACGCGTGAGGCATCCGCGAACAGCCCCCGCTGTGATAAGGACAGGTGAGGCGGCAGACTTCAGAGACGCAGCCTCCCAGCAGTCGGACTCAAAGTTCCTGCGCGCGTTGAAAGCGGAGTACACCCGAGAGGGGACACTTCGTTCACTAAGAGAGAAAGTGAAGGCGGCACCACACCAATGCCTACAGGACTTCAGGCTAGTGGGTGAAGTGGTTTGGAGGACCGCAGCAGGGAGATATCAGTTGGTGCTGGGGGAGGACTCTCCACTTCGAGAAGTAGTGATTCGCCATGCTCATGAGTCATTGTCCTCAGGCCACACTGGGCGAGACAAGACTCTGGAGAGGGTGCTGCGACGCTTCTATTGGCGTGGTGCCGCGGAAGATGTGGGCACCTGGGTTGCATCCTGCGCAGTGTGCCAATCAGTGAGGCCGCGGGGAACTTACCCGGATGGGTTGCTAAACCCTCACAGCATCCCGAACAGGCCATGGCAGGATGTCGCGGTGGACTTCGTCACCGGCCTGCCGGTATCAGAGAGAGGCAATGACGCTTTCGTGGCCTTCACTTGCAAGCTGACGAAGATGGTCCACGTTGTGCCGATGAACTTCGGCGACAGCTCCGCAGCTGTGGTGGCCAGAATCTACTTTGACTCGGTGTGGCGCTTACATGGCGCGCCTATGAAGATTGTCTCTGATCGTGACCCACGGTTTCAAGATGCTTTCTGGCAGGAACTCATGAGACTGATGGGTGTGAAAGTGGCTCGTACCACGCCGTACAACCCTCGGTCTGACGGCCAGGCGGAACACAGCAACAGGGTTATTGAGGACATGCTCAGGTCCTTTGTAGACGCCAATGTGGAGGACTGGGATCTGTTCACCACTAACGTGGAGTTCGCGATCAATGACTCCAGGAGTGAATCTACTGGCTTCACGCCATTTGAACTGGTGTTCGGGTTCTCGCCGCTGTCGCAGTTGGACCTTTTCCTGGAGGCCGCACAGTCCACCGCTGGACGACGAACTGGGGGAGTAGGCACCGCACACGAAGTGGCTGTGAAATTTTCGTCGCAGCTGCGGGACGCCAGACAGCGGTTAGAGCTGGCTCAACAGCGACAGCGCGAACAGTTTGATCGCAGACACGGGCAGCGGGAGTATGCTGTTGGAGATCTGGTCTGGATAGAGGCGAAACACCTTACGGAGAAGGTGATGGATCGCTCCATCTGTAGGAAACTGACCAAGCGCTGGCATGGACCAGTTCCTGTGACCGAACGCTTCTTCAGCGATGTACAGATGACCATGCCAGAGGCCGACAGAGGAGCTCCAGTAGCCTACCGCCTACGCCTCCCTCCTCACTGGCGGATTCACGACGTGTTCGCTCAACATCGCCTCAAACCGTACACCAGCGGTCAAGATACTTTTGCCGCACGCGATCACCTAGCAGTACCTGAAGAAGTGGTAGTGGACGGTCAGAAGGAAGCACACGTTGAGCGCATTCTTGCACGTCGAGTGCGGTCTGTTCGAGGAAAGGAGGTGGAAGAGTGGAAGGTTCGCTGGACTGGCTACTCCAAAGCTCACGACCAATGGAGGACACGTGACAAACTTGAACGCGGAAGTCCACTTCAACAACTTCGTGAATTCGAGCAAGCGAGACTGCACATGGAAGCGCAAGTCCGCGACGAAGCCACTCGGCGACGCGAGCAGCGTGGCCGTCACTCCGCTCAAGCCGGAATGACACTGGCCCACCTCATCACTAATCCCTGCGATGAACTGGACCAGCTCGAACAGATGGAAGATGATATCCCCCTGCCGTGGGAACGCCAAGAGCGCGTGGAAGATGGGTCGTTGGCACTGGTGACAGAGCTGCTGGCAATACAGGCAAAAACAACCCGCACGCCCAGGATTCTCGTACTTTTCAGCGGTACTGGCTCAGTAGAGAGGGAATTCCTAAATTGCTTCCCCTCCGCTTCAGTAGTGACCCTCGACTCCGGGCATATCTGGCAACCCACTCATGTGTGTGACATCCTGCAATGGGACTACAAACAATACCCGCCTGGATTCTTCGATGTTGTTTGGGCAAGTCCCCCCTGCAGGCAGTACAGTCAAGCGCGCACCACTGGTGGACCCCCTGACCTTCCCCAGGCTGACAAAATCGTACGACGAGCATTGCAGATCATTGACTACCTGGAGCCAAAACATTGGTTCATGGAAAACCCCAGAGGTCGCTTCCCTAACGCGCTACGGCTTCGCCCTATGATGCGCCAGCTTCCCCCACCGCTGGTGTGTACCTACTGCATGTACGGTACGCAGTACATGAAACCCACCTGCATATGGACGAACTCAGCACCACCCTCGCCCCTGCTACGCTGTACTACTTCAACACCGTGTGCGTGCAGATGGGCAACCGGTGCTCATCCAGAGACTGCTCAGCTTGGACCTCACCCGCAGCAGACTGGAGCAGGTCGATCTGCGAGTGTATATCCCGTGCCAGCACTCCTGCTACGACAACTTTTCCGACATTTACGCCTCCGCGACACTGAAGACCCGCTTTAGATTCCAAGTGGCACCCTTCTTCTTGAAAGTGGTGCCCTGGTAGCGGCAGGCAAACTATGCTCGAAGAGGGACCAGAGAACCTAAGAACTGGAAACAGCAAGGAACCAGAAAACCTAAGAACTGGAACTTAGATGGGTACCTTAGCGGAGTGATCCCAGGAGGTAGACCACTCCTAAGGGGGGGAGAGTTGTGCCCGGAGGCACAGCGTGAGCCGATATGCCTATGCGTCCGTATGTGTGTCATCGGGGGTAATCTGGGATTGGCACGATGACAGTGAAATTGGGCTTGAAATCACGATGAGAATGAATACCAGATGTCCGGGGTATGACAGTATGACACTATGACAGTATGACAGTATGACACTATAGTAGTATGACAGTACTGTGGGGGGTGTCATCGTGGAACTCAGTCAGACCCTCGAAGAATGGTCAGATTCGCATCGGGGTTGAAAAGACAATGAAATCGAATATCAGATATTAAGGTTATGACAGTATGACAGTATGACGCTATGACAGTATGACAGTACAGTAGTATGACAGTACTGTGGGGCAGTCATCGTGTCAGCCTGTCGGCATAACATGAATCGAGAATGACGAATCGGAATTAGAAATGAGATCGGATCGGGAACTGAACGTTGAGCCGAAGTGTGACATCGGCTCTCGAGTGGTTGACCCTGCAACCTGAGTGACGAGTGAATAAGTAGAGCACTTGAGAAGTGTTTAGCCTTCAGAACTCGGAACCGAATTATCATTTGTACCTCAATCTGGCCCTGATCCAGTATATTATAAAAATCCGAATTGTGTACCTTTGCACGTTCAATAAAAAACATATCTCCGAGCATCTGTCGTCGTGCCCCTGGCACACAATTTCCACTTTATATTTTTTGTTATTTCCGGTATGTTTATAGTCATCGAACGTCCAAGCATAAATTCCTGGTGCATTTTCATCCATGATATCATCTATATTAACTTTATCACAAAATGTCATGTATATGTTTATTTATATAGAAATAAATATTTATATAATAGTTATAATATATAATTAAATAAAAATGTCTAGTATCGGGAAAAATATAGTATGCCAAAATATTCAATGTACAACGTTGAATGGAGCACAGCCTGGCCATGGGGGGAACACATTGTGGGTTGTGAATGAGTCAGGATTAATCGAAACAATTAATGGTGATAATGGGGTTGCCATTAGAACTTTTTTACGAGTAGACAATATTGCAAGATTCGAAAACAATATGTATCTAGTAGTCAGAAATTTTCCTTCTCTTCCTACAATCGAATTTGATCCTAATAATGTGACAGATCCACAATCAAAACTCCTAGAATATACAAGTGTAGTGTTTGATCCTAGTGCAGGTATAGAAACGAATCAACAAGTTATGATGAGAGCAGATGGTCGATGGTTTTGTCGACAAATTGTTGCTGAAAATGACTCCGATGATACAGATGATACTAGAGGATATACTGCAGCTAGTTTGAATCCGCTACGTACAAGCGGATCTTGTACGATAGAACAAAACCTAAATATAGGTAAAGGTTTGTTTGTAAATCCCGCAAAAATGCCAGTAGGTGAAGGTTTAGCACAAGTAGTACAATTTTACATAGAATCAAATGACGATACTACAGTTAAATATAAAAAAAGGTGCATCTTTAGATAAAAACGTAATTGTCGCATAAAATAGCATTAACAACTAATCATTTAAAATCTATAATAATTTATCATAACATTAATAATTTTAAAATTATCATAAATTATTTTTTAAACCCTAAACCCTAATTTTAAGAAAAGTGTTCACTCATTCTTCATTTTGTAATTCACGATTTTATGAATTATGATTGAAATCTGGGTTGAAGATAACATAACACAGAATTGGATGATGCGTGTATCACATTTTCCATGCAAGAACCGATAGTGCCATTTGCAGTTGTAATAGCCGAACTATTTACCACACCATTCGATTGGATGCCTAATAATTGACCGCGTTTATAAGAGCCATCGATGCATTTTACAGAACAAAATCCATTAACGAGTACAAAACACGATGTTGTTGTTAAACTATCTTGAATACAAATACCCAAAACTGTACAATTGTCACTCGATTGAGTCGCAGTAGAATCGTATGGTTTGACTTCTGCAATCGAAGTATCGGTCGCATCATCGAACATGACTACTGTTCCACTCGTAGTTGTTGAAAGAGTGCTATTTACCATTGTATAAACGTCTCCTGAGTAATTATTTGGTGTAGTTGTAGTCCGGTACGCATTAAGCAAAGAATTTACGGGAATTGCTGCAGTAGTTACCGAAGATGTAACAGATGGGTACGCAAAATTGATACTATTTGTAATATTTACGAATGGGGTGTCTAGATCAGAAAGTAATACGATTGAACTTGTTGAGTTTCCAACACTGCAAACTTCAGATAAACTTGGGATGTCACCACTCGAACTCATTGGACCGTATCTCGCTTCGTTACTCGCGGTATCGTAGAATAACACTTGAGATTCGCTAGGTGCGTCAGGGGATTGCCGTATTGGTCGAATATATAAACTTGAGTTCCCTCCTGCATTGAGTTCAGAATTGGTCGCATTCAAAATGATATTATTATTATTAAAATTGTTAGCAATACCATTTGAATTTACACATGCCTTTGATCCAATATATATATTGTTACTTCCTGGATTATTTTTACCACTGTCCTTGCCAATAAAAATCGATTCATTTGAAGTAGTGGCGCCCGTTTGGGCAGAGTTTGAACCAATCGCAATTGAATCTTTACCTAAATGCTGTGAGGAATCCGAAATTCCCAAAGGTTGATTTCCTACAGAAATTGAAAAGTTATCTCTATCTGTATTTGTTTTACATCTAAAAGTCGAACCCGCAAATACTCTTTGGTAAACACTGAAATTTCCTTCATTTGGCGATTGAACTCCACCTAAGAACGAAACATCAGTAACCATTGTTTGATTGCCTGCTGAACACGTTCTGTCAAGATCTGACTTTGTAGTTTGAATAATTTCTTTTGTTGAATTATCGTAGTAAACAGGTAACATTGTAGCAAGATCGTATGTCGGAGCTCGTATTGGTGCAATAACACATGAATCGGGGTTAACATTTTAGAATTGTTCACCAGTTGCATTCAAACAACCTATATTATCAATTGCGGGGTTTTAATTTAAATTTTGATTTGCATATGAACCAATATTTATCGAGTGACTCCCCGAGTTGAATTCTCCAGCCATTCGTCCAATCGATATAGACTCAAATCCTCCGTTATTCTGATTACAATCATCTCCGATACAAACTGCATAGCTGCCACAATTATTGTTTGCAGCTCCAGACCCGATTGCAACAGTATCTTCACATGTTGTATTATTCAAACTCAATGCATTTCTACCGATCGCAATAGATCTTTGACCCATATGATCACAATTTGTAAACCTTTGCGAATTTTCGCCAATCGAAATTTTCCCAAATCCATTTGTACCGGATTCCAATCTTAAATTATGTCCAAATAACGTATCTTGGCTGATCGTCATCGATCCCAAACCTTGAAATTCTACATCATTCGCAGTGGTCGTCGATCCACGAGTTGTTACAGATTCCAAAGTATCACTTGATACAACTCCAGTTAATTGGGAACCATTTCCGATAAAATTGTTTGCAGTGATATCTGTAGTCGTTACGGTACCATTGTTACAAACGTCTTGCAAAGATTGCGTTTCACTTGGATACGGTAAATTTTGAAGCAAACTTCCATCGCCTTGAAATTTTCCATTGTGCAATACTACATCTCCAGTATTCAACGTCAAATCGCCATTGTTAAGTAAAACTCCTAGACCCAATTCTTCAACGTTTAAAATAGTTTGCATGAAAGTCATCTCGTTAATTCCAGTTTGCCCCAAAGACAATCTCGTTTGAGATATTGGTTGCGATGACCGAATTTCAAAATTAGAATCGCTTTCATCTAAACCGACTGACCATTTTTCTTCGCTAGCCGGGTTATTCAATACGAAATCATGAAATTTCAAATTGTTCACCAAATCTAAATCTCCATTTTGTTCCAGTTTCGTATATTCACGTTGATTGTCTTGATCAGAATTATCCGTAAACGAAATATCATTTTGATATAAAAATGTGCTAGCGAAATGAATTGTTTCACAAGGATTGCTTGAATCGCCGATTTGGGTAACATTCAATTGATTAAGTGTCAAGGGATCTGGAATGGTTATAGATCTAGGGTTACCATCAAAAGTTGTAGCTATAATATTTTTACCGAAAGACGACATTTAACTTTTGTTTTATAATTAATGAAATCTTTTTTCTTTTCAAATATAATATGATCTGGCCGGTTTTAATACCGGTAAATTTAAAGGATGTTCTTTCGGAAACGAAAATAACGTTGTCTGTAATGTGGGTTTATCACCATTTCCAAATGTATATGATTTATATCCATTTAAAGGATTCACGTTTGAATATCGAGATGCAGGAAACGTGATATCATTCACAGATTTACAAGGTAATTGATGCAAATAAGGATCACGAAAAGTCATCGATTCGAATAAAGTTGAAGCTTTCTCATTTTTAGTTTCTCCTATAACATTTAATAAACTTGTTGCTGTATTATTGGGTTGAAATCTTTGCATTTAATCTATTTGTTGAGAAAATAAAATTAAACTACAACTTCAATCATTCGACCCATACCGATTCTAAGAACCGAAGTACACTCGCAAATAATTAAAACTTCATTTGCACCGATATCTTCTTGTATAGGGTCGGCTCCAGTGGTTGTTTGAAAGTACATTTGATTATTGATCGAACGACAATCTAAGCCAGACATAGATCTTAGACCCATTTCAAAATTTGGCATGTCGAGTGGAACAGATGCAGTGAAATAATGATTCACCCAATCTTCGTAAGAATTAACTTTGCATCCAAACTCATTCGAATAATTATCAGCTTTCCCGAGTGTCATCATATTAGACATTCCCAAGGCATCTACACGATAGTTGGGTACAAACATGTTATTTACATTAAATTGAGCAGATCCGAGTTTACCGGATTGGAAATTAAAATAAGAAGGTAAATAAGTTGGACCGATTTTATTTGTCACTTGCACTAAACCTTCAGATTTAGTTTGGTAATCTGACTTTCTCTGAACGGCATATATCTTATCTAATGATTGAGAACTCATTGAAAATCTAGTCGATTTATCCATAGAAGTATTTGTATCAGTAAATGTGAAATAATTTTTAAATCCAACTTCAAGAAAACCATCTCGTTTCAGTTTGGCATCTACGGCTTGATCGTATATGGAATCAGCAAGCGTAATAGTTTCCATCGAAAAGTATATATCTGTTAATTGGAATGATCCTAAAGATATCAAAGCTTGTTCGCCAGCTGTATCCATCCCACCTCCCAAAAGTTTTGAACTTTGCACTGCTCCAAGTACTTTACTGCCATGAAGTTAGAATTTTATCGTTACGGGAAGCAATAGAGCTAGATCGAGATAAGTGGGTTCAGATTCGCCAATAAATGATTTAAAGTTATTCACGATATATGGTCGAGGTGTTTAATAGTAATCCAAGTCAGTGACTTCAATTTCTTGGTTTTGAAGTACACGTTGATACGAAATTTCTTTGTTTAGAGTAGTATACAAGTTGTCTAAGACTGTAGATACAAAAGACATATTATTGCATCCAAAGGTAATTTGAACTCCAGTTGCCATTACTTCGATGCGAGAGAATAATTTATCTAAACCATTGGGAAGTGATGTTCTAAGATAATCGTTTGCTACTCCTCCTACGACTGGAATGTTAGCATCGTTAGCTCTTGCCGAGCAGTGCATACTAAGACTTTTCAAATTACAGATAGAATTACTAGGCGAATTCAAAGTTATCACGCCATTTTGGGAAGCTTCATTTTGGTTTGTTGTTTCAATTCTAAAGTAATTTGTATTATATCCGCTTACTTTTTGGGGTGCGTAGGCCAATTGAAATGGAAGTGACATTTGCTTATATTACTTTATAATTATATCAAACATATTTATTTTTTCAATTCATCTCTTTAATTGTCAACGACATTGAATAGCTTATTGATCCGTCGCGAGCTTCCTGCGGGCTTACAAGAGGAATCGGTATGTTTTTAGAATCTGTTAAAGTAAATTTTAATTCTGTCAATTGACTTGCAGGTAGATCGATTGAAAAGTTTTCATCGTAATCTAAATAGTTTATAAAATGTGTAGTTAAATCGCTTGGCAATAAAATCCTTGCAAAAATATCAGAAGAAATCAAACTAGTACCATCCGAATTTAATGCAGACAAATTTTTAGTTTCAATATTATTTGTTGATAAAGATGTAGTCCTTAAATATAATGCATCATTCGTTTGTAAATTGCATGGATAAAATGGTTCAAATACTTTCCAAGGTTCTACAATATTAAATAGATCAGTCAAATCTATAACATTTGTCATACCATTCGTATTTCGATTAGGTCTTCCGCCTAAGATCTCATCATCATCGTTATATTTGCTTGGGCCGATAACTGAATTTTGTAATTTACTTTGCAAAGGTTCGTTCGCAGCAAACTCGTTTCTAACTGAAAATGATACAAATTTTAAATTGTTAATTGCTTGATTCAAAGTTATCTTAAATTTATTTTTGTAATCACTCAGATCTCCGTTATACTTCACTGTTACAGTTTCTGCTTGAGTTTGACCGAAATTTTACATTAAAACTTCTTTGATGTTTTTTTGCAAGAACACTTTCTAATTGATCTAGTTGTGTATAGTTCGCATAATCTATTTGAACCGGAAATATATCATAAGAAATCCAAATACTCTTACAGAAAGCGCATCAAACCTCAGGGCAAAACAGTAACGCGATATGACCCGTCCGATGATTTACTCATCTCAGGGGGTCATCTGGAGCCCAATACAAATGACTCAAGTCCTTCCATTGATTCGAAATGGATACCCCCTGAGTCACCAGAATTCCTCGATTTCTCCAACAGCAAAGAGGTAAACAGATATCTCGGAGTATGGTTTGCACTAAATGGGGAATGGGACAAACAGGCGGAAATCCTTATCGACAGACTTAAATCTACCTTAATATCCATCCAACTGCAACACATGACTCTACACCAGCTAAGATATGTTATAAATGCGGTTGTAGTTCCGAGGATGGCATACCCCCTTAAAGTTACCTCAGCAATTGCCAACTCCTCAAAGAATGTCGCAATTGAATTAGACAAAATGATAGCTTCGTTTATAATTAAATATTTGGGCTGCCCAGTTGACACCAATCACCAAATAATCTGGACAGCAGTCTGCCAAGGCGGGTACGGTATTGATAGTGTCTTTGATGTTGTAACCGCGTCGTGTATTACCGAAACTATGAACACCCTGTGTTCTGCGGATGAACACGAATATTGGCAACACAACCACACGGACCGTATCACTGATCCCCACCTCATCTCACTATACCGTAGAAATAGCAATCTATGGCTTAAAATAATAATTCAAAACATGAACAACGAAATGGGTAAAAATGCCATCTCGGGTTTCCCCTTATCACACTATGCAACCTACAATCACACTAAAGACAAACGCTTTAACTGGTTTAGGCGTACAGGTCACATTATGGCAAAACTTGGATACGCTATCGACTCTAAAAATTACCCTGAAAATGAAGCGGGTGAAACCACATTAATCACCACCCTTCCCAGACAACTCTACATGTCGAGGAATGTTACCTCCGCAATACAAAAATACAACCTCAAGCACACAGGTTCCTTTCTAACTCCCTGCGGTGGAATGTTAAAAAACTGGCAAGAAAGTAAATGCTTTTTCAGGCTGAATGGTAGTAGACCCCCTGGATGGTTAACCGAAATCGAAAAGGAAATGCTTCAAAACCCTGTAGATTTGGACCCACAGGCTAGATATGTCAAGAAACAATATAGAGACAACATAGTACCCCCCGACACGGGTGAATTTCATTGGAAAGGAAATGGTGACCGAAATTCCATCTCTCTTATTCACATTACCAGTATTGACTTAGAGGCCATGTCAATACAATATACAGAATACAGTAACAATGCCATAAACCCTAATGTCTTTGTCAGAATCGAAGGTACCAACAGTCTTCAATACGACTTTGAATATAGCATCACCAATGACGGTTGCATCCTAATTCCAGCAGGTTCTATTTTCGAATATAATGACCATATGGACCCGCCCTCTTCTGTCCTTGCTAGACCCAATGTAAATGTGCATAACCGTAAATGGCGTATAATGACGATATATTATGCTCTCAGCGCATGGTAAACACCACCACTAAGACGAAAATGCTGAATTATGACATTTTTCGACCCAAAATTCGAGCAAAATATTCAATAACACGCACCCTAATGGTTGGAAAATTCCCCCAAAAATACCGAGGTATAGTTTGAAGTCATATTTATGCATCACTATGCTCACTATTTGTAATATGTCCCATAGACCACATGATATGGGCCATGCAAAGCTGCAATTTGGGCAATGTGGCCCCATACTTAAGCAGTTCCAGCTGATATAAATATGACAAGTACCACCAAGCAGTAGCCATATAACCCCAACTCACCGCCACGCCCACCTATCATTGGATAGGCTATACTTGTGCAATATTACCACTTGCGGCACCTATCTGGGACCTAGAGCTCTCCCAAAAACAATCATGAAAATCAGGTACTGAAATCAGCTTGGCGATTTGAATGGATTTCATGGAAATAGTAGGGTGCATGCCACATGGGCGTCCACCGACAACAACATGCGCCATCCCGTGGCCAATGGGGCATTAAGGGACTTAGTTTAGGTCACATTGATGACACAAACCGAGCCATAGGGTCACTGGCATTGGCTAGGTCGTCCCCAAAAAATCGACGGCGCTAGTCCTTCCCCAAGGACTAGTTTTCAATTTAGTCCTTGGGGAAGGACTGTCGGATAGTAGCCACTAAGGCAAGGCCTGTCCTTTCTGGCAGGGCGGTTCCCAGTTAAGAGTTGTAAATCTGAAATCCGGTCCGTGATCGGACCCCTCTGCACATACAGCTACGGTCAATCTCACTGTGCAGGAGCGGCATGATTGACTTCCTAGCCACTAGTTGGCGGTGGCACTGCTGTGCCGGCCCGCAGCACAGTCATGGTGCCGTGAATTGAAGATGTCGATGCCGTGATTGAATCATTCGTAGAGCTACAGAAGAAATCTGAAAGGTCTCGATCGTCGTGCGAGGGATCTTCCCCTCCTCCTCGTCTGTAGTAGGGCCCGGTGAATAGTCCGGTGACGGTGGGGCATCCCAGTACAGCGGTGGAGGGGGCGGGTGCACCGGGATGTAAAGCCCGATCGGCGCATTGTGAAGCCCCTGCCGAGCACGGTGCCGGCCGTGTCGGCGCGGTGGAATAGCAGCCGGCGCCGCAGTGCCCAAACCGGCCTCGCGGCATGCCAAAGTCGCAGAAGCTAATGCGTGCGCCTGTGGTCGCCTCCGCGGCATCACCGACCTCCGGGCCGGTGTGGTCCGGTGCGCATGCTCCGCCAGGAGTTGCAGCTGAGAGTGGCGCCGCGGTGGCGCAAACACAGAAGAATGCACACACCATCACCGCAATTGCCGAAGAGCGGCCAAACCCCCAAGGCGGTGTAGGCCGAACGCGCCTTTCAGGCCGAACGCGCCTTTCAGGCCGAACGCGCCTTTCGGGCTGCACGCGCCTTTGTCATGCGTTCCATGTGAGGGCAGGAATCAGGAGTCGCCCTACAAAATAGGGATTATTCCAAAGGCTTGGACGGCACCATTCCGGGCGCCCGGAACCGTCCTGAAAATATTTGGTAAAATTCCAAGCCTTTGGAAACCGCCAGGAATTGCAAGGTGAAGCTTTGGGTTTTCCCCTAGGAGTCCTATGGGGTTCCAAGCCGATGGTCCTACGGGGTTCCAAGGGGCTGGACCGAAATTTGTTAGTCCAATGGGTCCTGGTCGATTCCAAGCCGTTGGACCTATGTCCTCGGATTACGTATGACCGAAGTCGTCGGTCCAAGGCGGTTCCAACGGTTTGGAATTCATTTTGGACAATTCCAAGCCTTTGGAACTTTCCAGTCTGAGGTCGGCAGTCTGAAATCGGAGGTTCAACGGCTTGGAACCCCATTGGACCGGTCTCCGCGCAGCACGGGCGTGGTTTCAAAAGATTCCAAGCCTTTGGAACTTGCTAGTACGAGTAATGAAGCTCGAACCCGGAGGCTCAACGGCTTGGAACCCCATTGGACCGGTCTCAGCGCAGCACGTGCGAGGGTTTCAAAAGATTCCAAGCCCTTGGACCTTGTTAGTACGAGGAATGAAGCTCAAACCCGGAGGCTCAACGGCTTGGAACCCCATAGGATCGGTCTCTGCGCAGCACGGGCGTGGGTTTCAAAAGATTCCAAGCCCTTGGACCTTGTTAGTACGAGGAATGAAGCTCGAGCCCGGAGGCTCCACGGCTTGGAACCCCATAGGACCGGTCTCTGCGCAGCACGAGCGCGGGTTTCAAAAGATTCCAAGCCCTTGGAACCCCATAGGCCCAGTCTCTGGGCAACACGGGAGCGTGTTCCGAAATTCCAAGCCCTTGGAACTTCCCGATCTGAGAGCGGAACGCTATGAGCAAGTGCTTGATATATAGACTGATAATTCTCTGGACCGATCATTCTTGCTACGTGCAGTTCAAGACCGTCCAAGCCTTTGGAACGATTATGGAAGTGATATCTTATGGTGTCCAGGCTTAGTCCAATGGTTTGGAACCGCTTCGGAACTTGCGTTTGACGGATTCCAAGGCGCATCCAAGCCTTCGGAACCCCTTTGGAACTCCAGGTAAGTTAGTATTATCTGTACAATGCGTGTTATATATTACAGTATATTTACAACTGGTAGGTTCTGACTTGGCAGCACGTGGTGCTCAACGAGACCGATACACTAAGTGAAGTGACTTGGAAGCTGTTAAATTGGATCCAAGGCGCCCGTAGTCTTGGGTCCACTGTTGACCTTGTTCTGAGCAGAGTGCTACTCCGAACGAGGCTTGCCTCAAATCCGGCGACGCGTTAAAGCGGCATGCACCATCGAAGAAAAGCAATCCCTTTCGTGGGGCTGAGTCTGGCTCGTGTCCCTGTTCGAGACAACAACCACACCAGAGCACTCTTCCTTTCAGGAGAAATGCTCCTCGAAAATCGCACCCCGGTCTCTAACGGGCCCCAATCTTGTGGAAAGGGATGGACGATTTTCGAGCCTGGCCACTTCCGGTGTGCTACTCGTGTAGAGTAACCCACCCGTCGTGGTCAGTACTCTAACCGTCCAGCATCCCCATGTTAAAGGGAGGCTTCTATGACGGACGGGCACCAGGTGGTCCGTGCAGGCAAGATAATTGGCATTAATTGCCTGTATTTGCGAAGCACTCCAATTTAAGATATGCATCCCAAAGTCCGAAACCCAGTGTTCCGAAGCTGACCCACGAAATCTAACGTAGAGCAAAAAAACAAATCCAAATTCGAAATCCAGGATCCCGAAGACTGAAATCTGAAATCTAACGTAGAGCAAAATCAGCCAAATCGAAATTTCGAAAATCTAACGTAGAGCAAAAAACAAATCCAAAATTCGAAAATCCAGCATCCCGAAGACTGAAATCTGAAAATCTAACGTAGAGCAAAATCAGCCAAATCGAAATTTCGAAATCTAACGTAGAGCAAAAAAACCAAATCCAAAATTCGAAAATCACTTTCCAGGTCAATTTAACGTGACCGATACATTAAGTGATGGCTCTAAAGGTGTTCCAAAGGCTTGGACGATGCTTGGACTCTTCTTCGTGGGGGAATCCAAGGTTGTTCCAAAGGCTTGGACGGGGCTTGGATATTGTTAAACAATGGTTCCAACGGCTTGGACGGGATTTAGAACTCACCGAGTCGGACGATGCATACTCAATCGGGCTGAAGAAGTTTTCACGGATCTTCCGGAGCATCCGTTCGGCATGGTCATGAAGATATGTGTCATCCTCGTGTTCTTCCTCTTCGTCCGTCTCTGATGGTGGATCCGTCTCACCGTCATCATTCACACTTTCGGCACCGTCAAGAGAGTCGTTTTCTTCATGATCTCGGTCATTGGAGAGGCGTGCGACGGGCGGATGTAGGATCAAATGCCGCCTAATCTGTTTTTTGGAGTAGCAAAATCGGAGTCTGCATTGATCGCATGGGCATGGAGTGCCTTCCGCGTTCTCGTTTCGAGCTAGTCCACGCCTTTGCCTAGCCATTATTCCTGCGAATCCATGTAAGAAGTGTGAGTTGTCTGACCGGACTTGTAAGGTTTTCAGATGCATTCCGGGCGCCCGGACCCATCGTCCGGCGCGTGGGAACGTAGTTCCGGGCGGTCGGAATTAAATACCTTCAACATTCGGCAAAAGTTCGGTTTGTCACCTTTACATCAGGATTTCTACGTTTTTAGGCACAATCCGGGCGCCCGGACAGGCCAGGGATTACGGTGTCCATCGGTTTGGAAAAGCCATCTTAAAAATCGACTAGGTCCACTTCTGGGGATTAATCCAGAGGCTTGGAAGTCCATTGGAATGGGACATTTGCTCCCACTTGAAAAATTCCATGCCTCTGGAATTCCAAAGTGAAGCATTGGAATCGCACAAAGTTATTTAGAACGTTTTGAGGATTGCAAAAATCACCTAAGGACCAATATTCCAACGGGTTGGCCCACTCAAACCAATGGCATGGAACTTTTTTGGTAAAAATCGACTAGGTCCACTTCTGGGGGTTTATCCAAGCCCTTGGAAGTCCATTGGAATGGGACATTTGCTCCCACTTGAGAAATTCCATGCCCCTGGAATTCCAAAGTGAAGCCTCTTATTTCAAAGCTTAACACTTGGCTGTTTTTTGTGTAAAAAGCCCAAAAAACAAAATTTCGGAAAATTTTCTGTTTTTTTGAAAAGTGGACATATGTTTGGCCCCGATGTTTTTGATATGCAGCGACGTGAAAAATGCAGAAAAATTGTTTTCTACCGTCAATTATGCACATCTTACGGGAAATTTCTAAAAATAGAGCTGCGACGAATTCTGTAGAAGGACTTGCTCCAAAAATAAAAAGCAACAGTCCAGAAAACAGAAATATACAGTATAGCGATGGACTGCTCAGATCGAAGATTAAATTGGATTCGTCGTGCACGAATGGTTGGATCGACTGCTCAGTCTTTCGCCGTACGTAGTAATCGCGAGTAATCGCGAGTAATCGCGAGTAATCGCGAGTAATCGCGAGTAATCGCGAGTAATCGCGAGTAATCGCGAGTAATCGTTAGTAATCGCGAGTAATCGCGAGTAATCGCGAGTATCGCGACCTTTGAAGACGATGGATTTTCAAATGGCTAGACGAACGGTACTCTGTGACTGTGGACTGTGGACACAGTGAAGACCCGACACTTTACAATACGGAACTTCATATTTCACCTCAACGCCGTCGAAGACTTGCAGTATTGTATGTCCAGGTTTGTACTGTAATTATCTATATGAGCTTAGCCGTGTCTTCTTTCTTCTCATTTTTCGCAAGATTACTTTGTGGAGATCTGCAGGAAATTCTCCGGTGACGCTCGGGTCCGGGACGTAAACGCGATTCCAGGAAGTCTGAAAGATCTCTGCGGCGGAGTTATTCAAACGGTACGGGCTCAATTCGCTGTGACACTGAGAATGCCGCAACGACAGTTCTTGAACGTACCTGCCGTTATCTAGCAGCCTTGCATGTTGCGCGCGCAGAGTTGTTTTCAGCATTTTGTTTGAAAACAGTTCAGCATCATCGTAGTAGCAACACCGTATCATTAATCCCACAAACCTGCACTTTTAAAAATAGCGTCAGCCCAAAATAGTACCGATGCTCGAGAATCGGCCATAACACGCCGGTATGTTTTCCACATATGCGTGTAGAACTGAGCTTTGTGTTTTACTTTTTCAGGGATTGGTACCGCCCGGGTCGAGAATTGCTCTATCGCAGGTAAGACTGTTTAAACGTTGGATCTGATTTGCGTTTCGTTGACTGAAGTTTATTATTTTACTTGCGGTTCGGCGTCTGATGAACGCTGATTTTGTTCTGTTTTACGGCATGTTCGCAGGTCGTGTTTCAAGTGCGTCGGTGCTTGCAATTAGCGGAACAGATTTCAATTTAAAAGTTTCAAACTAATTAGAGTAGTTTTAAGAGTAGTTTCGAAAGCTTGCAGCTTTCGGTAGAATCCCTGACTTGTGATAGCATTATTAGCCTGAACCTAGATCCCACGCACTTGTAATTCTGTCAAGTAATGTTATTTATCCAATGATGATGACGTATTTGCAACTTAGCATCGCAACCTTTAAACTTTCTGTGTACAGCATGCACACGACATCATAATGTATGTGTGCAAAGAAACATGAAAACAATGTAGCAACAATTGCAAGTGTATTTTGGAACTGCGCAGTACCCCTTAACCCTGCATACCTGCATATTCTCACTGTAAATGTATTTGGAGCCATGGTTCCAAGTCTTTGGAACCATGTCCGTTTAAGCCTTTGGAGCCATATATGTTTAAGCCTTTTGGAAACGTTGTTCCAAATCGTTGGAAATGCGGTTCCAAGCGTTTGAAATTAATGAAATGTATGAAGCAAAATAAATGTATTTGGAACCATGGTTCCAAGCCTTTGGAACATGTCCGTCCAAGCTTTTGGAAACATTGTTCCAAAGCTTTGGAACAATGGAACCTGGCCATGCAATTCTCGTTTAACAGATTCTAAGCCCCGTCCAAGCCCTCGGAACTCGCTTGGAACCTTAATTTAACAGCTTCCAAGCCCTTGGAATCACGTTGGAATCTCTGTTTAACTGAGTCCAAGCCCTATCCAAGCCCTTGGAACCCCCTCGGAAACTTCTTTTGACGGAGTCCAAGACCCGTCCAAGTCTTTGGAACCCCTTTGGAACCTGTTTTTTTGCAGCGTCCAAGCCCTTGGACCCTCCTCGGAATCACCGTTTGGCAGAGTCTAAGCCCCGTCCAAGCCTTTGGAACCCCATTGGAATGCCCGTTTAACAAGGTCCGAGCCCCGTCCAAGCATTTGGAACCCCCTTGGAATCGCCAATCTAAAAAAATCCTATGGGAATCCAAGCCGATGGTCCAAGCGGGTCCAACGGGGTTCCAAGCCGACGGTCCAGACGGGTCCTACGGTATTCCAAACCGACGGTCCAACGGCTTGGAAACCGATTGGAATTTTATGTAAATTCCAAGGGGGTTCCAAGGGCTTGGATAGCAAATGTCCCGGTCCAAGCCCTTGGACCGCGGCTTGGACGGGGCTTGGACCGGGACATTTGCTGTCCAAGCCCTTGGAATTCCCAGTGTTAACGCCAACGCCTCTCAAACACATACCTGTCCTACCGGGTCCTATGGGGTTCCAAGCCGACGGTCCAAGCCCTTGGAATAATCCTTATTTTGTAGGGTCGGTGAGATGGAGACAGGGGGGTATAAGAGTGAGTAGGGAAGAGCGCGCTTGCGGAGCCGGCAGGTCGCTGCTGCCGATGGGCTGCGAGCTTGAGGGTGACGTGCGTTCGCTGTGGGCTGCTACCCACCAGTGAAGTTGTTTTCGCGGACCTGCACACCAAGCTATACAGAGCCACAACCCAAAAAGACAAGCAAATGACCACACCAACTTTGACCCAGAGGTATGGCCAAGCTGGCCAAAAGCATGTACTGCAAGTGGCCTGGTGCGAAAAGGTCACAAAGTTGGGCAAAATTGGTGTCTCGGGCGCCTTGGTTACAAAGAAGTGCAGACGTGCTGAAGATTCACAGCAGATTTGCAAACAACGGAAGTTGCCGAACCAATCTGTTACAAAATTTGAAAAACCATGTCAGGCATGCACATGCTGGCCTGAAGTGCACTGAGCCTGTGGCTGTTGTGTCACTTCACTCGCGAACCTGGTGCCATAACATAGGAATTCACACACAGGTTAACGACAATCAGGATCCGAGGAGTAATTTCAAAACCAGTGGAGAAGTCGGATATCTCAGTTACGAGCTATCCTTCCAGAAAAACATAAACAACACTCTCAAATTGGAAACTCACGGCGGCCCGCGAGCCGTGCGCCCGAGCCCCGGCACGAGCGACTCGTCTGGCTGTGAACTGTCACGACCTGCCACGAGACCCGGTGTGTGGCTGTGTGCTTCCCAAGCGGGCGGGTCTGAATTCACCGTAAGACCTATGGCAGAAACTGCCTGAAAAACGTGCTTGGGGCAAACACTTCACCAAAAAGGCATGGGTCAGGTTGCGGGCTTCAAGTCAGCGCAAATACGGCCGTGAATTCCTACGCGCTGCATCACACGCCAGCTTGGCCGCTCGGAACGGGGAAGGCGTGCGCTGTGCGAATTCATCAAGTGACCTTGAATCACATTCGGCTTGTGCATCCGGAAACTATCGCGCATGAACGCGCACACTGCCTAGCGCACTCGCTGCTGGTTGACCCCTGCGGTGTGAATTTAGAGCCAACACAGCTTCGAGTGGTTTCGGCGTTGCGCATTCACAAGGAATAATGTCAATCTACAACGTTTCTAAGACACATTTCCTATTCGTAAACGGTCTTAGGTCTGTCGAGGATCTCCACGGTCGCGGATGGTAACGTGTCCGTTTGTGAATGCGCAACGGAAAACATGATAAGCGCAAACGCGCTTTCTGCGTGGATCCACTTCGTGAGCGCGCGTTCCTATTCGCGTTTCCGGAGTTCGAATTCACATTCAGGCGGCGAAATGTAAAACAAGCAAACAAGCAACAACGCGGGCAATTCACAAGTGAAACAAGCGCGCGGGCACGACTTCGGCGTCTATAGCTCAGAGTGGCGTGCGGACACTCTGAGGATCCAAACCACACTCTTACAAACTGCAAGTGACAAAGATTCCTGTAGATTCACAGTATATACAACTATATATATCATAGTTAATACCGAGCGTCTGGAAGGAAATATCACTGTATGGCAGAATGGTTTTGAAAGGTTCGGATGCCTTCGCGAAAGCAGAAGCTAGCTAAATACTCGAGCGAGCACAGTGGAAGTCTGTGAAGGGCATTGTCGTTTCGGATGCTCTGTGACTATTGGTTACTTGTGACAGTGGCGGTTGGCTTCTACAAGCGCTTGCGTTCGCGTTGTCATGTCATGCGACGTCAGAAGCTCGTCAGGCGTTGTCGCATCGCGAAGCACATTTGCGACGTCATGTTTGTTGCTCTGCGATGCTCGAGCGGCTCGAAGTGGTCGTGCGTCGCGGCGATGCTGATGTAGATGTGTGGTGATCGTCGTCACGGTATAAATGTGACGTGAGTCTCGGATGACTGATTGCGAACTGTTTTGGCGATCTGCAAACTTGAATGTAAGTTGGAGAGGCGCATAGCTGACGGGTGACAGTGACGTGGCTGTAGTCGCCGGGATGTGAGCGGGGTTCTCCTTCGGGCGTCAGCGCCCCCCCAGTACGGTGATCTCATGGTGTCGGTCGTCAGGGCAGCGTAACAGCATGTCTGCGGGTTAATGTGTTGGCTTTGTCGGGGATCGGGGACTTGTGGGCACCTCCCAGTGACCCCCTCTTCGGTCGTGTTCGGAGTTGTGACATCCTCCCATAACTGTGCGGCTATCACAAAGTAGTAGTATGTGGCAGTGCGAGTTCCGTCGTGCCAGCCAAGAAAACATCATGACAACGACATGAGTAAATGGCATAAAGTATAAGTGTCACTAGAAAGCGTGACAGCCGCACGTGTTGCTAGATGACAAACAGATTCTTCCTCGTAGAACACTGATGAGCAGACGAAATGATGGCCATCGCAATTGTCCCTTGGGCAGAGAGATTAGCATCGCTTAAGTCTTGGGTGAGCCTTATGAAGCAAACGGGTTCCTGGTCTCTTTCGTGATGTTTTCATTGAGATCATAGTGTTTCGATGTGCAATCATCGATAAATCCTATTAGCTTCATGCATCGATAAATCCTATTAGCTGCAGTATGATATGTCCCACCACAAGTTTTCGGTGTTTTTTATGACACTCGTGCGCGGAGGAATTCATGTGTATTTGTGAATTTTAAGTGATGTAAGTGTTGTGAGGTGTTTATTTTGACACACATGCAAAGGGCCATGGCGAAAAAGTAGAATTTGCGGGCGTTTCGGTTTGTATTCGTTTTCAGAATTTGATAACTTTGCCTTAGACCTAGGTAAAATAGTCATGGTGGATGATGATAATGATGCATGGCTGATGGTGGCTGATGGTGGCTGATGGTGGCTGATGGTGGCTGATGATCATGGCTAATTGCTGGCTGATTTGTAGGTGACACAGAATGGTCATTACACAATGATAATAATTCAGCCAATTAGCAGATTATGCAATCTTCGATCTTAGCCTAAAAGGGCGTTCGGATCCAATTAAAATTTCTGAATTGTAATGAACCAATGACATTTTGACAGATATTCAAACAGCGTCAACTGATTATTAATTGACAGTTAGCGAGCGACGACGACTTCATTCTAACCAACTGACAAGATGTATCAACCTCCTAGCGTGGGCAACGTCGACTCAGGTAGCCCAAATGTTTATTTTATTGACACTGTTAATGGACATTATTGGGAGTGCTTTTGCTGCGGACAGTGGATTTTCAAACAGGCTTTGGTCGTTGTGTATGGGTCTGAGGTGAACTTATCTTGTGGCAAGAATATGTGTATGTGTATGGCTTGTGTTGATGCTGAATCGGAGCCAGTTTTTTTAAATAGAACACTTGTTAAGTAATAAGAGGCAACGTGCACTAGCTTAAAAGGAATACCTCCGGAAACGGCGTGAGGACAACGCTAGGGGAAAACGGTTAACTATAGCTAGAGAACTATCAATCGAGTTCAAGAGGCCTAAGGCAATCGACAACAACGGCACTGACATTGCAATCACAGACATCGTGGTGTTCACCGCAGACATTCTTAGAAGGGGAGTTAATGTTACAAGGCAAGAGCAAGAAACATTAGTCTACGGCAGAGTTCAAAAAATATTGTACAATACACAGCAAGTACTAGTCGAATACAGAAATTATGATGGGCAATTCTACACTTTTACATTTTTCTGCGATCAGATTGTCTGCGTGTTTGACGTGAAGGAGCCAATGCCACTACCGCTGGCACCTAACAAGGACTATTGCTGGCGAAAGGGGAATCCCTTTCATTAAAAGGTGCGCCGCCAAACGAAGATTGCAGAATTCCTGCGCCGCCAAAAGGAAACATGCCACTGCATTAATTTTGAATGCATATGCGACGGAAACGTACTTATGTGCGGTAGTCGAACCCCGTACTTAGCAGCGAAGATGAAGACGCTGATGAGGAAGGAGCTCACCTGGATGTATACAGTAGCGACGATGAGGACGCTGATGATTCTGATTTCGACATTATTCCCCGACCTGCACGAACAACTACGGCGCGGAAGTCAGCACAACGTAAATACACCGGAACTACTTCTACGCGCAGTAAAGCCAAGCGTGCACCCAAATCAAAGCAACCAGCTGCAGATTGTTATCACGAGTTCAACATCACGTTTTCGAAATTGGGTATAGATTTACCTGAGGATGAGTTCCACAAGGGAGCTGATTATCTGGAGGGGGTCTTGGACTACATGACGTGTGTCTACGAGCAAGGGGATGAAGAAGGCCACTGACACGCGCAGTGTGCTGGCGGCGGCACGAACATCCAGAAGGACGCCATTCACGCTGCCCTGAAGTCTGCACTCGGATGGGAAGGTGTCAACCGTCAGTCGAACTGGAATCTTGTCGTCAAATATCTTACATACAAGAATAAGGTACACACACGTTTCGGGATGATCGGCTACAGCCATAAGAATGTTCAGAGATTGGAGGACGCCATTATCCGAAACAAGAACGTCAGCGAAGCGGACATTAAGGCCGGGTTGGACACGTACCTTCTTTACGGTTCTTCACAGCTGAAAGGGAGGATGGAGTTGACGAACTACAATTTGTTCGCGAAGGCAGATCTTTTCCGACGTTTCCGCATGAAGAGGAAGTTCGCGAGCTTTAAGTCTACTTTAAAACGCATGGTACGGTGTGGCAAGTATGTGCTCTGTACCGACTTCATCACTGACGGGCGTGGACTGTCGGAGGAGCGCTGTGAGAGTCTGTGGAAGATGGTTATCATGCCCGCGTTAAATGTGAACACGGACATCACCAACGTCCTGTTCCCGAGTTCGACCTCCTACTTCGATCGATCCAGGTATGAATTCTAAATTCTAGAGATTCATGAATTTTGAATTCCTCACATACTGCTGAACGTGAACCGGCACTCACGAGTGAATGTCTCTCACCGGCCCACGTACTGAACGTGGGCCGGATCGTTATGCGCCTTCACATCTTGAGTTTCGCATCTGTATCGTTGGATTTTAACATTGTTGACAGAATCTGACTGTCTGTGCAGGTATTTTAATAACCAGATTGTGAACTCAGACACTCAGATCAGGCAAATGCCCTATGAAAAATCTGACGTGTCTGACACTGAAGAAGAGCAGACTAGGCGGGTTTACGAGGCACGGCAGAATGTTCCTAAAGATAGCAGATATTTTTCTGAACGCAGGCAGAGGTGATGGCAGAGCGTGGGAGAGTTTCTTTGAATGCACATGAAGCTGGACCGAGTGGCACAGCGAATGTTAGTGAAACGGCTGAGTTGGCAACTGAAGAAGTGCCGATACACGCCCCTCATCAGTATAATCTCTGTGCGGGATTCGGGGTTGAGGACATCCTGTCTTCTGTCACCATGACCACACCTGTCATGAATGTTACTCCACCGAGACAGCAGGCAGAATATTTTGTTCCTGGTGCCGAGGCACAAGCCCGTGCTGCCAAGACCGAGGCTCAGGCGGTCACGCCAGAAACAGTAGTGCCTGCAGTGAACTCTGTTTGCACTTCTCTTTTAAAAGCAGCTCCAGAAGAGTTAGCAAACATTGTTTTCGCCGTGCTTCGCTCAAAAGATGCAAAGCTTTAAGTATTTTATTTTTATAAAGAATTTTAGTTTCGGAGATTTTTAACAAAAGGCTTTTGTAGACGTGTCATGGCGAATTTTTTAATTTGATGCGATTTTCTTAATTTTCATAGTTTGTTATCAAGTTATTTGAATAATTTGCCATATGTACATCAATATATATATTAGTTGCAGCATGATTAGTCAGACATTATATTTTCATTTGATTTCATGCCAAAGATTCGTTTGAATCTTGGGGACCGCTCAACAACGCAGATTAAGTGGACTCGTGAATTTGCACTCCACCTCCATGCAACGGAAAATCTCACTTAAGAGTCACCATAGCAATAGCATTTAGCTCCGTAGGGTCCTCTTTCAATTTCGAAAACAGAATAGCGTTAGCAAAATTTAAGAATCGGGTCAAAATATTCAAAAAACTCCTATCCGAACCTCGCACTACGGAGCTGTTTAGTTTTCGCGCATGTGCTCCCGCAGCCCTTACACGTCACGCGCCATAATTATGTATGCCGCATAATACTTTTCACTTTATCTTTCAATTTTTGCACGTAAGCGTGTATTCTCAACTATGCCACCTTTTAGAAAGGTGATCTTAGTCATCTGTTATAGTATAACGAGTCTGGTGCAAACAGCCTGCTTCATATGTTAATATGGGAGCGACACAAGGCGCTTAACTGAATCCACCTGCCTTCACAGTGCCATAGATACGTGTTGAGATGTCGTCAGCTGACTCATCTCCACGTGGCACCACGAAAGTGTGAACCAAGTTCTTAGCAGCATCACCTGCACGACAAAAAAGAACACTTGAACCAACAGTTGACCTAACATATAACAAGCTGTTTCCCAGTGCAGCTCAACAACACAAACTGAACTGAGGCAAAGTTTGGGTATGAGGGCACCTCCTCTGGCAAACTGCTCTCCCGTTAGGCCGACACACAGCACATACAAACCCCCTCCCGAGGCCTACAAGCACAACGGTGTCACATAAATTAGTCCTACAAAACAATAAGAGTGATCACATGGTTGAAAATCTGAGAAACAAAGTCAAAGCAGCAGTGTCCTGCCGTTTCAACGAAGGACCAGAAATCGGTGGCGAAGTAAGAAATATGGGGAAAGAGCGCACGACGGGTAGTTTACAAGTCTGCAGCGATCAACCTGCCACGATACGATGAACACTGACAAGGGGCTTTGTCCGAAAACTGGGTGAGTGAACCCCTTGATGAAGGCTCGTGGTTAAAGCTAGCACAGCATCAGGCAAACTCACCGCAGCGGACACGAAGAGCTTGTCACCGAACCCAGTCTCGAGCTCCCTGTTCATAGCACTAGTGTGAGAAGGGCAGGAAGTGGAACGAATGAGCCTGCACTGAGTATGAGGTGCAGTCTTGGCATCGCCAAACCGCAGCTCAGTCACAAACAGTGCCACTCGGCCCCATCGAGAACCCTCCATAGGATACTGTAGTCGCAGCGTTTTGAGAAACGTACAGGTCAACAACACTGTCAAAAGAAACCAGAGGCTCGGTGAGCTTCACCGCGCCGGTCCGAGAGTGTCAGGCGCTGGCTCGCGGTGCTGCCTCTGATGAGGCCGGGAAGGACCCGACCTGCTATGTCAGTGAACTTCGACTGGGCGAAGCATGCAAGAAGAACACACGTTCGACCGCGTCAGAAGGACAGTGGGAACAATTAAGCTGAGTAGTGCGCGTAGGGTACCTACCACTCATAATAGGCCTGACCATCCTGGTCGATACGTGTCACAGCCCCGATAACCTCTGCTGTTGTCAAATCTTCGCGTTGGAAACCAAAGGCGCGATTCACATCCACGTTCTCTTGAGGCCCGAGATCCGTGATCCGCTCCGTACCGGACAGTCCACTGATAACAACCTGCCCAAGGCAAAGATGTGTGACTCCTGTGTCAACTTGTGGCAATACCTTGGGCATGAAGTCCTGGAAAATGCAGGTGCTGACGACAGGCGAGAACTTCCTAAAATTTCTAAGCAGACGAAGTTAGTTTACAAACAGACTTACGTTCCAAACAAAGAAGGCTAGTCTTTCGGAAGTGGAAGGCGGAGAACGCATACCTCAATGCTGTCGACGGCGACGCCTTCTTCGTCCTTGAGTTTTGGCCAAATCCGGTTGTATCGATAGTTTGGGCCATACCTGGAGGAACGGACCGAACATAGATTCGGATTTGGAACAAGTCGGCAAGATAGTCAGCACAAGATAAACAAGGGCCCATGGTACCGAGTTTTACCTTCGAAGCAATTCATCATTTGAGCAGGATGCGGTGAAAGGAAGGCGAATTTCAACGAATTAGATTTTGCAGAAAGTTGAGTCAGATGAATTAACGAGTGGTGCTGGGAGGTACGCGTGAAGGTCTCGCCCAGTACTCTCGCCCGGTTCTCGAAACTCGTTCTGTACCGGGCGATAGCTACATCCAACGGTGCAGAATCGGGTGAGAAAAGAACTGACCGAGACCTTGACGACTTCTGCTGGGAGGGCAGGCGTTTATAAGAAACTAAGAGGTTTTGAACGAAGACGATGCAACAACTGAAATATTCTTGACGAACGTGGAGAACAATCGAATTCGGTGCAAATGGAAGCTCGTGCACAATAATCACGCACAACGTTTAAGTAAAACAGAGCACCCGTTTGGAGGGGGCGGAACAAGGCGTTGTTGCTCAACCGAAAGAGTTTCAAAACTAGGCAAGGCCGATAGGCACGTACGTATCAGTGTACAGTAAGTACTTGGAAGACTTTGGCTTTTGACCAGGTCGCGCTTTCCATGTGGGAGGCATCTGCGGTAGCAGCCATCGCGGCAATCTTAAATGTTGGCATGCCGTGTCGATGACTGTCAGCCTAGACTGCCTACTCACTTCGCATAAAAATATCTATTTCAATTCATATTTTCACTGAAACGAGCTTGGACAGAAGATAAGCAGTGCAGATGTCGCGCCTCAAAGGTTATGTCCAGTGGTGCGAACCGTTCACCCATGATCGGCTCAAATGCTTCCTGTGCCGCAGGTCAGCTCAAAGCCGTCAGTCAAAACGAGGCGCAGCCCAGAAAATTATTCATCAAGTCTGGAAACACAATAAGTATACAAGGTATGCTTGGGAGTGGCTGCGAGAGACTGATATCGCTCTTCGGTCATAAGTCTTACAATTTTACATGCCAAGACTGTATACTTACTTCAGCAAATGAGGGACGAGTAGCTACGAGGGCTGTGAAGACAGTCGCTCCACACGCTCGTCGGGAAATAGGTTGTGTTTTTGGCAAGGTTTCCTTTTGGGTGCAAGTGGTCCTGAGATGGGATCGCTGTGTGCGTGAGCTGCGGGAGGTATTTCCGCCAAGGTGTATTCTACTCTGCTTGTATATCACATCCCGAGGCACCTGAGCAACGGGATATCCTGATACTAGAGCACAGCATGATGACATTGGAGAAACTTGCATTTTCTTATACCGCGATATGCTATGCCTATGTGTGGGTTGTGAACTTCCGATAATCTACAAAACATTAGGTCCTCGGACGAGACACGAGAGGGGTAAGTTGGTAAGGCCCGTCCTTAAATCTGGTTTTGAGATTACGCGAGTCGCGTCGCGTCGCGTCGCGTCGCGTCGCGTCTGACCAGATTTAAGGATGAATAAATCGGCGTACTGCGACTGTGTGCACGACGGCCCATGCGTACGTGGCGTCTAACGTGGTTACGTTTTATTATATCTGGAATGGGTATAAAAATAAATACACGATTTTCGGAAACGAAAAGGGGGTTGGGTCAGAAAAAAAGTGGGAGAAAGGGGGAAATAAGCGGGGGGGGGGGGGGGGG
>LGRX02027698.1:0-56426 GCA_001247695.2 Cymbomonas tetramitiformis | reverse complement strand
GGACCTTCAACCCACTCAACACCCCCTGGCGGAACACTCCTCGACCGCGGGTACCGAGAAAAGCTCCGGTGGAGCGTATGCGAGCCTTGAGGCAGCGGATTCAGGATGTAACGCTACCCGCGGTTTCACACCCTCTGGACGACAGTGGGGAGGAAGGGGGTGGAACTTCAAAAACTGGCCCAGCTTCAGAACCCCCACCTTTTAAACTTCGACCCGAGGTGTTTCCTTCGACGTCTCGACCAGCAGCGTGTCCAGCCTTGGCAGAGAGGGCGTCCTTAAGCGCAGAGAGCACTACGAGTGCAGCGCGCAAGCGCACTGGAAAACCTCGCAGCAGAACTCCGAAGACGGTACGAGACCGACTGCAGCATGAGGCAGAGGTTACGAGGCTGGGAGATGAACCACCAGGACTTCGAGCAGAGTCACTGGCGGATCGCACGCGTGCTTGGAGAGAGATGACGCACCCGGAGCACATGGCCGCGGCAGCGCGGGTAAAGGAGAATGAGAAATGGAGAAATGCATGGGTACCAGAAGGGTGGCGCAGATATCGCCGCCGCTGGTACAGATGGCATGGGAAGGTCACCCCTGACCTAACGATAACCGAAGGAGCAGTTCAGCTATCTCTGGAGACCGAGTGCGGTACTATCCCAGGTTCTGGTGGAGATGTAGGAATTCCAGACGCATGGTGCAGTCTATACAGGGTGCACCAATGGAACCAGCGAGAAAGGGAAGCTGCGGAGGAGGCTGCTCACCTGGCTCTACCCTCAACAGCAAGTGGTGATTCACTCTCCCTGGACTCAGCGGAACCATCAGATGCGAATCCCGCGACAACTCTCGATTTGACCTTATCTCCATCCAGTTCTCAGCCCGCAACTTCTGGGGACATTTCTGACCTCGAGGACTCCCAGCGGTCGCTCAACTTCACGCAGCAGTTGATGGAGCGACAGCTGGCCGCCGCCAGATCGGAGAACAACCCAAGTGTGCTGACAACGGTGACAGAAGGAGTGGAGCCGACTCCCCTGAAAACCATCCAGGAGGAAACCCACCTGGAACTGCTACTGACCATTCAGAAACAGCAACGCCATCGTCTGCGGCCGATCCTGGAAGGTAATGAAGCAGTGGCAGCACCAGCGAACGTCACCAACGCCCAGGCGGCACCGCGGGAAGAAGAACCCCCCTCGTTCACTCAAAAGTCCGAACCAGAAGACAGCGCTGGGGAGGAAGAAGAGGAGAAGATGTCCATCCAACCTCTTCGCTCTTACCCTCTGGAAAGTCGCACGCAGAGCCGCGCCAGACGACGCGCTCAGGGACAAGAGCGACGCGCTAAGGAGCGGCAGCTACAAGCAGATCGCGACCTGGAAGGTGGATGGTACTTTCGTCCGGATCCTCGTTCGCAGCCTGCACCACCGCGCACAAGACCTATCCGGTCTAAGCAGCGCGTACCTTTGCATCACCCAGTGCGAGCAGCCATCTGTGCACATCTGCGACGCGATGGTCAAGTAATGTGGAACCAGGACACTCAGTCAGCTAACTGCGATTCGGGACAAAGAGGGAACGCTGCTATTGGTGTTCTGGGCCTTGCTGAAGGGACAGCGAGTGCGCGTGCTGGTGGATTCTGGTGCCTCGGATGAATTCATCTCCAGTGAGTGCGTCAAGATATTGAACCTCACAGTTCGCGCTAATGGGATGCCGCTGAACGTTACCCTCGCGGATGGGTCAGTGCAGACCTCTGCGCAAGTCGCTTACGGCAAGCTGACCGCCGAGACTTCCGAGGGGACTTACTCCGAGGTCATCAAGATGCGAGTACTTCCTTTGGGCATCAAGGTGGACATTGTACTCGGAGGAAGGTGGTTGAGACCCCTCTCGCCGGTCACGCTGGACTATGATGGGTGGGGATCAGTCAAGTTTCGCCAGCATGGCAAATCCGTGCGGATACGGGGATGTTCGCCAGGGCGTAGCCCTACACGCAAAGGCGAGAGAACCGCGATGGCTCTGGAACCGATGGTAATGATATCAGCGGCTCAAGCGACCAAGGAGATCAAAGCCTATCGGCGCAGATATGCGGGAATGGACACTGCCGCGACACCCCACGACATCTTAGTGGCCTATGCGACACCTCTGGTAGGGACTTCGATGTTATCAGCGGTGGCCACCAGCGAGAATTTGGAGGACCCTTCAATCTCCCCGAGTGGAGAAAGAAGTTTCAGAAGCTGATCGAGTCCTTTTCACCTCGAGTAATTCGCGAAGCGCTGCCCAACTTTGACGCCCTGCGAAAAGATGAAGTGGCCCATGTGAGACTGCAAGAGGGATGGAATGGCATCGCGCCCGCTAAGAGGCCCTACAAGATGTCCATGGTGGAGCTGACTCAACTGCGAGAACGCCTGGATGAACTCCTGAGCAAGGGCTACATCAGACCTTCCTCAAGTCCGTTCGCCGCACCAGTGCTGATGGTTCCCAAGCCTGGGAAACCTGAAGTACTCAGAATGGTCTGCGACTTCCGAGCCATCAACAGCCTGACCGTCAAGGACAAATATCCACTTCCCGACATTCAGCACTTGTTCGACTCCATGCATGGGGCCAAGTACTTCTCCTCCTTCGATGCGGTCGATGGATTCTGGCAGATGGCTATGGCGTCTGAGGATGTGGAAAAGACGGCGTTCACTTCTCCCTATGGCTCGTATGAGTGGTTGGTGATGCGCATGGGGTTGACCAACAGTCCTTCCTGCTATCAGAGACGCATGCAGCGCGCTCTGGGACATCTTCCTTTTGTAAGAATATTCCTGGACGATTGTATCCTCTTCAGCAACACCTTGGAGGAGCATCTTTCACATCTCCAGCAATTTCTCGAAGTCTGTGAGAACCAGGGTATCTACCTCAAAGAGTCTAAGTGTCAACTATTGCAGACCCAGATACGCTTTCTGGGGCACGTGATCTCACGGGAAGGAAGTCAACCTCAACATGACAAGCTGGCCGCCATCAGGGACTGGCCCGCTCTGGAAAACGCCACGCATGTGCGCCAATTTTTGGGGTTGGCTGGGTACTACCGGCGGTACATGCTGGGCTTCTCTGAAGTAGCACAACCCTTGACTCAGCTCACTAAAGGGGATGTCGCTTGGCTATGGGGACCCATGCAGCGTTGGGCCTTCGAGGAGATTAAGAAGGCGCTATGTTCTTCCCCCACTCTGGCGCTACCCGATATGAAAGCGGCGGCCGAAGGACGGCATCCTTTCGTGGTACAAACTGACGCCAGTGGAGTGGCACTAGGGGGAGTACTGATGCAAGACGTAGGAAATGGATTGCAACCTATCGCCTTTGAGAGCAGACAGTTTAATGGAGCCGAGCAGAACTACCATGCTGGCGAAAGAGAACTCTGCGCTCTCCATCACTGCACTACGCAAACTTGGCGACACTACCTCATTTGGACTGAGTTCCAATTGCAGGGTGACCACAAGCCCCTAGTCTGGTTAATGGCACCCGGACAACCTCTCAGCCGACGCCAAGCCCGATGGTACATGGATCTAGTGGAGGTAGGGGTACCTGAGATGGAATACATCCCTGGGGCGCTACTCTGGGTTCCAGACGCTCTGTCCAGGCGACCCGACTACAAGGAAATTTCCGCGAGAGAAGGACTGGTAGAAGCTGGCTTTGTGCATCCGGTTACTGGGAACCCGCAGCGACCTCCCTCGGCCGCAGACACTGCCAGCAAGTTTCGACCTGCAGCTGGTAAAGAGTCCCGCCAAGGACGCGCGCCCCTGGGAGTGGTAGATCCCAACAAGTTGAAGGAGCGCAAGTCCAACAGCGCCAAGACCAAAGAGCCTCAACCAGTCCTCGCGTACAGTGGGACTCTCACCTGGATGGACTCCCCTCAACTCTGGATGGACGCCTTACATACCCTGCAGCTGGCCGAAACTGGGTACGAGAAAGCCACCCTGGCAGTTCAGACGCGCTCTGGCAAACTGACAGCATCCTCACCCCCTTCTCCCAGGAAGACCCCTGTTGATTTCTCAGCAACGCCGAAGTGCAGCGAGGCTTCAACCAGACTCCTGGAGCCCAGCGATCGACAGGACTGGAAGTTCCGGGCGGACATGTTCGACTTCTTGAGTCAAGAATATGGACCCTTCGAGGTGGACGCCTGTTGTGACTTGGGAGGAAAGAATCGTCAGGTCAACCGCTACTGGACGGACTGCTTGAAGGAAAACTGGCGAGGGTTGAACGTCTGGTGTAATCCTCCCTTCTCCTCCAACCATTTGACCATCGAGGCCGTACTGAGGAAATATGTGGAAGAATGGCGTCTGGACCCTGAGAATACTTCAGCTCTCTTCGTCCTTCCTGACTTTCAATCTCGCATGCCACAGTGGCGGCAGTTGTTCAGATCTGCGGGAATGAGAGTGGAGTACATTATTCCTACCCATGACGCTCAAGGAGAACCTGTGCAGATGTTCGCCGCCCCGGATGGAGCCCTTCTGGATCTGCCTTGGCCCCTGCTAGTGGTGTACGCCCCTCCAGCTCGACTGCGTGTCAAGCGGGAAAGGAAAACGAGTTCCCCCCCTCCTATCGTGCGTACTGGAGAAGCGGCCAGCGTTCGAGACCTGCATCAGCAGATATCAGGAGGCCAGTTCCTCAAAGCGCTGCAAGCGGAATATGGGCGACCCGGTCCCCTCCAGACTTTAAGGAAGGAAATCCAAGAAGCTCCGCATCAACGCACTCGTGACTTCTGCGTAGTGGGAGATGTGTTGTGGAGGGTGAGCGCTGGGCGCTATCAGTTGGTACTGGGAGAAGATTCACCCCTCCGTGAGGTAGTACTGCAAGAGGCGCATGCATCTGTTTCAGCTGGACACGCGGGCAGGGACAAAACTCTGGAACGAGTACTGCGACGCTTCTGGTGGAAAGGGGCAGCAGAAGATGGGGGACGCTGGGTTTCATCTTGCACTATCTGTCAAGCGGTGCGACCGAGAAATTCCTACCCGGATGGATTGCTGAACCCACACACTATTCCTACGCGACTATGGCAAGTGGTCAGTGTGGACTTTGTTACTGGACTGCGAGTCACGGCGCGGAATCACGATGCCTTTGCTACTTTCACATGTAAGCTCAGCAAAATGGTTCACATCATCCTGTTGAACTTCCAGGACAGCTCCTCTGAGGTTATCGCTCGAATCTACTTCGACCACATCTGGAAACTACATGGCACCCCTATGAAGATTGTCGCTGACCGCGACCCTCGTTTTCAGGATGCTATGTGGAAGGAATTGATGAGACTTATGGGAACCAAAGTGGCCTCCACCACGCCTTACAACCCTCGTTCGGACGGACAAGCTGAACATACCAACCGCGTGGTAGAAGACATGCTAAGGTCCTTCGTAGGCAGCAATCCAGAGGACTGGGATTTGTGGTGTGCCAACGTAGAGTTCGCCATAAACGATACGCGGAGCGATGTAACCGGCTTTACCCCGTTTGAGTTGGTCTTGGGGCACTCGCCTATGTCGCAACTGGACTTGTTCCTGCAAGCGGCTGCTGGACAACACTCCAAGCGTAAGGGTGGAGAAGGTACGGCACACGAGATGGCTAGTAAATTCGCGGCTCAACTAGAGGACGCCCGCACTAAGCTAGAACTGGCACAGCAACGCCGGCGACATCAGTTTGACCAGCGTCACACCGCCAAATCCTTTCAGTTGGGAGACTTGGTCTGGGTAGATGCCAAGCATCTCACGGAAAATATCATGAACCGCGAATCCTTCAGGAAGCTGGGACCTCGCTGGCACGGGCCCTTACCCATCACCGAGAGGTTCTTCAGCGACCAGCAGCGAGAGCTACCCGAAATTGACAGAGGTGCTCCGGTGGCTTACCGGCTCAAGTTACCCCCTAAATGGCGTATCCACGATGTTTTTGCGCAGCATCGCCTCAAGGAATACCGCACCGCGGATGAAGCCTTTGCGCTGCGTCGACAAATACCTACTCCTGCCAAGGTTCTCGTGGATGGACAATCCCAGACCCATGTGTCTAAGATTCTGGCTCGAAGAGTGAAACCTATGAAAGGAGGCAAGGAAGTAGAAGAATTTCTGGTTCGCTGGACTGGGTACTCTAACGCTCATGACTCCTGGAAGACCCGTGAGTCGTTGAACTACGGGGGTGAACTCGAACAGCTCACGGAGTTCGAACACCTGAGACTATCACGAGAAGGACAAGCCCGGGAAAAAGCCTTACAGGAGGTCAGAATGCAGCGGAAGCAAAGGCGGGAACGCGTCGGAGCTTTAACTTTCCTGGACACCTCTGATGAAGTAAAACTCACTTCTCTGGACAACTGCCTACCTTGGGAACAATACTGTCGCTCCGCTGACGCCTTTGTGACGCATCTAGCTCTTCTGGGCTCTGGGGTCTCGACACGCGAGTTGCGACTACTAGTCCTTTTCAGTGGTACAGGAAGTGTGGAGAGAAGTTTCATGTCATGTTATCCGAAGAGCACTGTGGTCACCGTCGATCATGATCCTCGCTGGCAACCTACCTACGCTGAGAAGGTTCAGGACTGGGACTTCAAGCGTTATGCACCTGGTTACTTTGACGTCATCTGGGCTAGTCCACCGTGCACCGAATACAGTCAGGCTAAGACCACTGGGGTGCGACAACTGCGACAGGCTGATGCTTGTGTACGCCGAACGCTCCAAATTTTTGACTTTCTCAAACCCCAGCATTGGTTTATGGAAAATCCGATGGGCAGGTTTCCCTTTGCGCTGCGATTTCGACCCGTAGTTCGCCGGTTACCTACCCCGTTGTATTGCTCTTACTGTATGTATGGTACTGGCTATCGCAAGCCTACTTGCATCTGGACGCAGTCGCCTCCTCCAGTGGATCTACGGTACTGCACGATGGATACTCCTTGTCTTCACCAACAGACTCTGGGATCACATCCGGAAACTGCTCAACTGGGACCTCATCCAGGGCAACAAGGAGCGGGAGTTTCCACTGCTGTATACCCTCTGCCCGCTGGATTGCTTCGTCAACTCTTCGAGCACCTGTTCGATCAGAAAAGCATATCACGCATCCATAAGCATGGCTGATCTGTGTCTGGATCTTAGCTGCTGTACAAATGACTCTGAGTTATCATCTCTTTGTACTAACAAGCTAAGAGGGGAGGAGTTGTGCCAGGGAACAATAGCCCGGCCAAGCCATTCGATTGGCATATTGTATTTATGCATACTGGGGCAGTGAGATGGCAATGGGCTCGGAAGGGGACTCCCGAGCCATTGACTTCGTACTATGGGGAGCGAAAGCCTGGACTTGATTATAGCTGGCAGCATATTATCGTACACCCTTCTGGTGCGCTACGCCGCTGGGAGCGTAATAGGGGCGGCGGCTGGTTTCTAGAAGACGCCACTCAGTTGAAGGCGCCGGTAGCGCCATTCTCATTACCGATTAGCCGCGTTGGGATCGCGTACTGGAATCCGACGATTGTGATTGACGATGACGAATATCATGGAATTCCCTACCAGGGGCGTAAGCCTACACACTCAGCGTCTACGAACAGTGAAGATTCGGGTACAGGCGCTGTGTCCTGGAGTAAGGAGAAGTTACCAGATTCTGATGACAATGATGACGCAGGTGTCACTAACAGTAAGGAGAAGCTACCAGATTCGGATGACAAAGATGACGCGGGTGTCATACATGACATGGACACTGCCAGTCCGAAATGGGAGCCAACTTCGCCTGAATATGATGACACCGAGGATGACGTCAGCGAGTTCGATGACTTGGTAGCTGACGATGCTGAAGAACAAGCTGAAGCTCGAAGGTTGAAGAGACTGGGACTGCAATTGATCATGGATGAGAAGGGTGAACTTCACTGGGTACCAAAGGGCACCTCCCCGACCTCACCTGTTCAGCCCGATGATCAGCCTATTACCGAGCAGAAGTCTGAGGCCATATCTGAGGATGCCCCAGCCTCTGTGGTGGAGACTGTTCATGCACCACCGAAGAAACCTTATGGGTCAGATACTGGATTGACTTCAATGGGTGAGAATAAGGCTGGGGTGTCTGAAGAGACGAAGAGGCAACCTAGGAAATATCCGAGATGTTGGACACATGAGTATATAACTCAATTGAAGTATTCCATAAGAAGTGACAGTGATGAAGAAGAAGGGCTTGACGTGGCTCCTCGTAGGAAGAAAGCAAAGATCAGCAAGGGACAATGAAATCAACTGTCTTGATTAGGATTGTCCAAATGCAGATTCTCTGATTAGGATTTGTATAGGTGGCAGATGATGATATGCCAGCCGACATGGGACAGATCGATTAGAGAATATGAACTGCGCGCCTTGAAAGTATAAGACTTGAATATTGCCCATTTGGAGGCTGTTCTAACTTGAAGTAACTATTTGGAGGAGCTGTTGCTCAACCTGTTAATTTACTGGTCAATCTTTCCTGCCATAAAGATATTGCAATTGCTTGAATTGTAGCCTTGTTCAGATATGACCTATTGTGCTGTCGACAGATATTGATATGAGCTAATAAAAAGTTGTCGTTAGATATTGATAGCACCTACCGAGTTGTCGACAAATATTGATAGCACCTACCGAGTTGTCGACAGATATTCATACCTACAAGTTCTAACCGATATTGATATATATCACCGATATCGATATATATCACAGATATCGATATAATTATATCACAAACAATAGCTACCTGAGTGTGGATTGAGGGTACTGCTACATAAATTGCACTACTACTATTTACAAACATACATACTGCCACCACCGTGTGGGGAGTATAAGAGTCCACTAGCCTATATTAGCTAGGCAAAGTGGCAAACTACATGTTCAGGGTTTCAAGCTTAAAGCTCTAGCTAGCCTAGTTAATGGCCGCCATCATAGCGTGTTCAATGGCACCCTCACTCAAGCACTTGCGTAAGTCGGAGTGCATGGCACCACAAGCACTAAAAGCTCGCTCCACACCTGCAGTGTTGGCAGGCGCGGCTAAAAAATGTCGTGTAATCGCTTGGCAATGTCAGGGAGGATTGCAGAGTGCACCCTCCACCCATCTAAGGGATTCACGCACTTCACTGCTAGCAACAGACAGTGAAAGATATTTGCTAAAGTCATCTAAAACAGTGGGAGCCTCGGGGTTGGCACCCGCCGGCACATCTCCTGATGATGGCTCGGCAAACGCATCGTCATCACTATCATCTAATGCCTATTCTACGAAGGGTGGGTATACCCACCGTAAGAGGTGCTTACGGCGGGTATACCCACCCGAAAGGTATTAATAATTCCCGCTTCCTGCGAATCACGGCATGTCACCAGTGGCCAACTTGTTCTATATCTAGAAACTCCAATGAACCTCTATGGAGCCTCCACATGCGCCAGAAATGGCTTATCGGTGAGAAAAAGTGAAACCCAAACTCAGAAAACCTAAAAACAATGAGCTTCAATGAGCTTTTGGCAGGTCGCACGCTGCTCGTGCCCGCCGGGGCTTGTGGAAGGGAATGTGCTATTCAAAATTTTTAAGATATTTGCGATGACCCCTTACAGCACCCTCTCGAAACGGTGGTGACGTCATATGACGCGGCGAAGCCCTCGGGAAAACGATACGGGATCACGTTCGAATTGGATGGAGATAACCCTGAGAAGGCAGAAGGGCGAGGACTTTGTTCTTGAATATTTGGTGGGGGATCCGCCCCAAACGCCCTCCTCTGACGTGACCGCTCCTTCTACAAACCCCGCGAGTCGAGCTTTAGTCTTAGTCGAGAACCAGGACCCAGTTGAGAGAGCCCGGCCTCGAGGTAATCACTAAGGAATGCAGCGCCGTAGTTTAGGAAATAACGGGGGTGCACCTGTAACACAGCAGTGTGAATATTATCTTTTTGGTGTGCCTGATTTTGAACGTGCGATATGTGGAGGTCCGCGAGGCGGCAGCTCATGTGTACCCCAAGGTACGTCGGTCATATACCAAAATCAAAGTAAACAACGAAAAAATAAGTATCTCGATATTATACCTAGCTCCAGGAGTCTACAAATAACGTTAATCGTGTATACCCACCGTAAGGGATAATTCCTACCCACCGTAATTTCTCCAACTTCAAGGTGTCGCAAACGCGTGCACATGATGGGACAAATGCTGATAGTCCTGAGTGACCTCAATGCTCGCATATATATATCCGACATATTCTCAACGTACACATGAGTCTGTAACAATCCAGGCATACTCCAGCATAGCACACAGTCGTAGAGCGACAAATATTTTGAAATTCTGATATTCTGAAAACACGTGCCAAGCTCTTATATGCAAGCCCAAATTTCTATCATGTAAAAAGATAAACAGCAGTATAACATATTCATCAAAAGATCAACAAAATAACCAAAGTACGAATTATTGTACAAAACTGTGAGCAGAGCTGTCTTAGCAGTCTAGCACTTGGCACGCGAACAGCCACCTAGCACTTGCGAAGGCAAAACAATAATGAGTCCACTAGTCCTGACCTGCGGTCAGAGCCTACTTATTCTCAAGTCATTGTCACATCTGCGAATACTGTAACAGGCTTCCGCCCTGAAATCTTCATCTGCCAATAGAATGTCACTATTCTATGCCAGCTTTAATGATGTTACCATTCCCCTTCTTCTGACTGGCACGTCCGTCGGTGGCAACATTGTAACTGTCATATCTTCTTATCACTTCGCGGTCATCTCAAAGTGACCATATCTTCTTCACCAAGTCTGTTACTCTCGAGCAGTCATCACGCGCGAGATCTGTCATACTCGTCATAACTGTCACGCTTGTCACTAGCTGGACAAACCCGGCTCCGGTACCACGAGAAGCCGGCGTTTGTTACAAAGGGTGTGGCATGTGGCCAAAACTTATCGGAGTCGTGCAAATTAAGTTTTCCAGCCTTTAATCAACCTCTTGGGACACAGAAAATTCATAGGTTTGACCCCCGCAGCCTACTTGCGCGGTCGGTACAAGCATGCAAAGTTTCGCATTACGGTGGGTATACCCACCGTAATATTTTTAGAATATGCACTAAGAAAGATGCCACTGAGGCCTTCTCCGCCTTCCGCGACTTCGCAGTTGGGGCCCTGGCAGTGCTTCTTTCTCCATCACCTTCGGCTTCCAATCTTGTTCCCATGCCGCCTTGGCCCACCCCTTTGCTTTCTCCGCAGTCATAGTGCCTACACACCACCACGACAAATCTTGCAAGTTCAAAAACAGAGATCATAGCCAACGAACCAATCATGCACACCAGAAGTGGTTTTGCTATGCTTACACGAATATGCCGAGGGGTGCTAGATTTTACCTCTTGCCCAACGAGCCAGGTACTTGAAGCTGAAGTGCTTGTAACGAGGATCGAGGAAGGTAGCCACGCAGAAGTCTTCCAGCTTGCAGTCCATCAAGTCGTTGAAGTACCGCTTGCAGATATCTCGGCACAGGTTCTCGCGCGCGGCCTTCACCGACTCGTTCATGATGTGCACAACATCTCCCTCAAACCTCACAGCGGTGTCCTTGTGCATTTTGTATGCCAAATGTCCGATCAACGGCACGACCAAGTTCGAGGTGCAATACTTCGTACCTTGCAGCAGATCGACACAAGTTGAAGCAGCTGCCAAGATGCCCCTCGACTCCCTCACAATGTCCCACTCGATGTCCGCCAACTTATGATCCCTGTAGACACTGACATCAGGGTTTGGGGCAGCAGTGGCAGCTTTGCGCGGGTTCTCGATGTCGTAGAGTTGGATTGCCACCTACGTGTGAAAAGCAGTTGTTCGCTATCTCAAAACATGAGCTTCATCGGCTGCACGCTATCTTCAAACCTGCCTTCTTCATCGGCTGCACGTTCACGCTTGCGGTTTTCAGCTTCCTTCTTTTGAGCTTCGGAATTCCTCTGGTTGGTTGCAACCTCGCGAGCCCGAGATTCCCTGAACTCAGCGATCTCTGTCGCATACCCTGGCAGATTGTCTTCCGGCTCCCATGTGTCCGCATCCTTGCCTAATGGCGTAGTGTCTGAGAACCAACGAATCAAAAACTGGGTCACGCCGTAGCTCTTTCTCTCTGTCACTTAATATTGACTCAACAACGTAAATATATCATCGCTGCCAGCGATATCATACGGGTTCTGCTGTGTTCGCTTGACAGCGCCCTTGCCTTGGGCGACGAGGACAACGCTCCCCGAGCCCTTGCGTGACTTGCGGGCGACACGACCACGGGCACTAGTATTAGTGGGGGCTGGAGTGGCAGTGACAGGTATGGTTATGATTGATAATAGCCGGGAAATTATGATGATGAAAGGGGTTGGTACCCGCCTACTTGAATTTTAAGGTCGTGTGTGTAAAGCCAATAACCCAATATGATACCGATCCGTGGTGATAACAATGCATATGGACAAATCAAAGCACACATAGCGGTAATTATGAGATCAATGACGATGATCCAACGCGCAGCACACCATTCGGACCCGAATGGTATCTAGTGCGTCCGATATACGATAGCTCCCTATCAAATCAAAATCCCCCAAAGTCAATTTGCCGGATCGCATTCGCCATTTCCGATATCGATATCGCCGATCGATCAGTGTGTATTGCTTCTTTTCTTCTTGACGGCCCGCAATCGGCAAAACCACTGGCCCGCTTTCGGCCAACACGGCCAATCTCCAAAATTGCCCGAAATTTTAATTTTAAGTATGATGATATTTCAAAAATCGCATAATTTTGCATAAATTTTACTATTTTCGTATTAAACGTCACGGCCCGCACCCAGATATTTCATCGGCCCGCATGCGGCCCGGAGTGGTGAGCTACGGCCCCGGGCCGGCCCGCCACGGGAAGCAATATACCCTGCGATCGATATCGATATCACAAATGTGCGCGTCACATGTCGACAGATATTGATATGTGCTTCTGAGTTGTCGACTCATATTGATATGTGCTTCGGAGTTGTCGACAGACATTGATATGTGCTAAACGTAAAAAGTTGTCGACAGATATAGATATTCTGATATGTCGTAAAAAAGTTGTCGACTGATACCGATATTGCCGATATATCGATATATCAGATATCGGAGATATCGATACCGTGCCTTGATCGAAAAGAAAACCCCTGCGGACCACTTCAAGTGCAAGTTCCTATGCGAAACAGCAACAAGCAGAACATTAGAAGGGCATGAGGAAATACAGGGGCTGTATAAAAGTACAACCCCTGTATTTTAGGGTTCAACCCCTGTATTTTCAGCGAAGGCGAGCAATCGAGTTGGAAACACCTAGTAAAAGCGCAAATGTTTTAAGGCACATCGCGTAACGACCGAAAAGAATGATTGGATAACGCACGAACGCACCCTTCGTTTGCGTTCCTCCCAGAAGAAGAAGGGAGCGAAGGCGTGCTAGTAGAAGATTCTTCTTGCGCAAGAAAGATCTTGTGCGGTAAAGGAACGAGGGACTTAAGACAGCTAGATTAAGAAGGGAAAATGTGTTGAACGTAATAAACATACATGCGAGAGTGTACGTAGGTGAAGCAAGCGCGCATGCGGAAAACTTCAGCCCCTTAATTTTTCATCGTAAGGTCATCGTAAGTTCAGCGTCAGTTCAGGGTAAGTTAAGCGTAAGTTCAGCCCCTGAGTACGTAAAGTCTAAATTGTTTGCTGTAATGCCATTGAAAAATACCGTGGTTGGCGAGGTCTATTGGACGGAGAGGTCTTTTGCGAGAAGGACCGGAGAGGTGTTTTGCGCGAACGTTATATCTCGGGCCTGAGGAAATCAAGCTTACATACTGTGAAAAAATAAGACGAGATTAAGGGAGGTAAGCTGCGAACCTGCGATTTGCAAGGCTACTTAAAGGTTTCCACCGCGCAACATCTTGCTTCCTTCATGTTAGGACGCGAAGGGTATGTCCTAAGATGGCCGCTTGAGGAAAGGTGAAACGAGGAGAGAGGTGTTCAAAGAAGTGATATATCTTGTAAAAAGGTACTTACCGTAGAGGCCGCTGGTAAAAAATGCCCCAAAGGGGTTATTTCACCGCTTACTTGAAGCGCGGTCAAGTGTTTCGAAAATACAGGGTCTCCACTAGAAAGCGTGATTATACACGGGAATTATACTCGTAGAGAAAATTTATTGAGAATTGTATAAATCCTAACGTGACGATCTGACCCTGTATTTCCCATCGTAATAACCCCCCAAGTCCCGGATGTATTGCACCATGGATACAAATTGAAGACGGAATTAAGTGCGACCAACGGCTATATTTTTCGCTAAAAGTCCCATAACACATTCTCGATGCAATTTTTGAAAATTTGAAACGTACAAAAAGTTGTGTAACCATCCCTTGCATGCGTTTGGACACAAGCTGCGTTATTTTATCGTAGTAACGAATACTTTTCACATGATAAGTCCAAGTGCTATGGCGTCCCCAGTGTTGGGGTGTCATGTGGTCCCTTCCAGTTCTGCCACCTGCGAAGAACGAGTTGACAGGAAAAAGTTTCAGGCGATGACGATAAGGCGAAGAGAATCGTAACCCGAAGGGCGGGATACCCGGCACGGGCGCGTTGCGACAAGGGTAGCACGAAGAAAGGGCAACGTAGCGTTTAAATTCAACTCACCTAGACCGAGCAACAAGAGCAACGGTAAACATCACAACAGAAGAAATACTCGAAGACTGCCAAAACGATGGGAGCGAGTTGAGAGGAGAGAAGATGTTTATGGTGGTGACGCGAATCGAACTTTTAACGTTGAGTTAGGTTGAGGGAAACGGGTTTTCTAATCAGCTGCGGCTACATAGCCCAGCATGCATGGCGCAATCATATGAGACATGTGTGTATGTCAAACCCGGCCGGTGCAAGCTGGCCTCTTAGGCCTCCAACTGATTAGAAAACCTCAGTTTTCAGATCTGCTCCGGATGATAATCATCCTGCCTGTCATCCTACACTGATCAGAAAACCATCAGTTATGCGCATTATAGTTATGCATCATTGATCATAGCTAGATCGTACTAGATGGTAGATTTACGGGAAGTAGTTGCGATGGGAAAAGAGGGTGGATGTGAGCACGAGCGCTCGGTGTGGAGTCTCAGTCTCGAGTCTGCGGGACGGGAACATCAACATGATATAACACCTACATTTCGATTGGAAGGACGAGGTTTGGAGCGATCGAAAGCTTAAGTCAGCGTCATCGTCATCTCCTTTCTTCAAACTGGTTTACGGTCATTTTAGACATTTCCAGACGCTACGATCGTTTACGGTGCTTTCATAATTGAGGGTGCAGCTTGCAGTGGTGCATCGTTTCTTTTCTTTGTCGTCCGATGTAGGATGTGACACGCCGTATCCCCCGCCGGATCTACCCAAAATGTATCTGACAGGTGACATGACATGGCATGACAATGACATGACATCACATGACATTGACATCACATCGACATGACATGACATCATGTTCCAAAATTATTGGCACTATAATTTCGGTTATCCGCCTGCAATCGGATCACAGCCCCCCAGCCGGCCTGTCCACTGGGGGGAGAGAGATGGCCCCGCCATCTGGCAGCGCTAGCTGCCGGGGGGGGCGCGAACTCGGCTCCCGATTCGCGCCCCCTGCAGATCGTTAGATCTGCAGGGCCTGATCGCTAGGAGGCTCCCTGATCGTTAGATCTAGGGACCCATGGACCCAGGGACCCAGGGACCCAGGGACCCAGGGACCCAGCTCAGGCCCGATCGGGCCGCTAGGCCCGATCAGCACACAGCCGAGGCATCGGTTGTGAGAGAGTTGCATAAACTGATTGTAACATCGTTACAGCCAGTTTTCTCACTTCACGCCCTCAGGTGCATAGCACCGTTCAAGCTTTTTCTTCCAGCTTTAGTTGCTGAAGTGAGAACGTTTCCGCGCAATTTTTGAGAAATATGGCCGCTCCGATCCCTGCTCCTACTCCTGAAGAAGTGCGCGCGGCTTACACAGCGCCTCAAGTGCTACCGGCGATTACGGCGGCAGCAGCTTTTTTCGACACGGTTGCTACTGCCAGGATCGGTCGTGCGAAATTTTTGGAGGCTTCCGAGCAGTTAATTTTGCGTCTTCAGCCTGTTGGGCCGGCCATTTCCGTACGTATTCCGCCGCCAGAGATTGCTGAAATCTGTATAGGCAGCCCTGACTGGGAGTCCCGGTGCAGGCCCCTATGACAGATTCCTAGGACCAACACTGGACTACTGACTGATCTGTAGGTTCGTACTGTGACACACGCTGTGTCACAGGTAGGCTAGACACCGAGACCGTCCGAGACCGTTCCGGGTATATCTAGCTTAGGGTTTATTTATCTTATACAGTTTATCCACACGAGTACGGGACTTTCTGATATCTAGTGTACTTGGATATTCCGGTAGGTCGTGGCCCCATCCACGTTTTCATTCCACTTGCTATCTTGGCCATGATTGGCTAAGCAGCCGCTTGAAGAGGTGGTGCGCACTTGCGCGTTTGGGTGCGACTAGGATTTGGACATGATTTTACGGTAGACGTGTTTTGCGGCTGCGAGTCATGGGCACCGCGCGTTGCTATTGCTTGGGATTGGCAATGTTCATTTGCGTTACTTTACCTGCCCTGATCACGCTGGTTTACGTATTTTGGGCTGGTGCTCCGGACACCTTCGACCACGCCGACATTTGCAAGTGCCCTTCGCTCTTTTCGCCGCTCCGCACGTTCTGCCGTTACGTCATCCCTCCATTTCCGCCACAACACCCAGACGTGCTGCCGCGCATCATCTTTTCTCTGGCTTTCAGAAGAATGGCGACATCTACACGAGCTCGTAAACGCCTATTGAAGGACTCCGACTTGGACGCCTCTATACGGCTTATAGATGCGGTTCGGGACACCCCAACCGCTAGCACCCCGCCTGTGGTGCCCCCTAATCCTTCCAGCAACTCCGACGCCGCTGTCGCGTTGCGGAAGCATCTCGTTGACCAACACGCTGCGGTCGACGTGGTCTACAAGGGGAGACTACATCGGGCTTGGGCCAAGGGTATCCGCGAGGATATCCTTGGTTCCAAGAAACATCATTATCGTGGTACCGACGACACCGACCGCCTCTCCGAGTTGGTGGTGCAGCTTCGGACCGAGTTTGAGTCCGCTGGGCTGGACTTGACCCCCTTTGACCTCGACGACCCCACCTCTTTGGTTATCGAGAAGGTTAATGGACTGCTCTATGACGTCTTGGCCCTCGTCGTGGAGCGCAACTCTGTGGCCGACACCTGGCTTCGGGGTACGGACTCTTCGGCTGACCGAGATGGACGTCGTGCTCTCATCGACATCATCAAGGGGAGCGTGCCGACAGTCCTTCGCGAGAGCCACCAGCAGGAGCATGCGGCGCTTCGTTATCCCGCAGGCGTTGACCCGCAGCCGATCTTGGCTCGTGAGCAACGTCTGGTGCGGGATAACCGCGCTCCTGACTGGCAGCCCACCGACGAGACCCGTAAGTTGTCCCTCTACAACCGCCTCGACCCCGTGTTCTACGCGGCGGTGAAGGTGCGGTACCCGCTTGCGGGTGACCTTAGCGGGGTCACTCTCCGCTCGCTCCAGGCGCTCGTCGTGGCCATCTTTCAGGCCTGGGCGCAGTCGGATGATGGGGCGGCAGTGCGTGAGAAGCAGACACTGGGGGCGGGCGGTAGGCCCTCCGCCCTTATCACGTCTTCTGAGTACGCGGTCCTTCTCGACGAAATCGCCGCCTTGAAGGCGCTTGTGCAGGGCAATCGTGCGGGCGCGGCTCAGCGACAGCAGCAGCCGCAGCCGCGCGGTAAGCAGCATCCGCGGGGCCATCGGGTGGGTGTGCACCCGGCACCGTCTGTGGGGTTCGACAGGGACAGCATGAAGGCCAAGCCCCTTTGCCACCGTTGCCGCAAGGCGGGCAAAGGGGACGCCTATCACGCGTACCGCGACTGCCCTCTTGGTGGGCGCCAGCATTCGTCGGCCACGGCAGCGGCCTTCTGCATTCCTATTGAGGAGGAGGATGCGGAGGGTCTTCACACCCTGGCACTTGTGCAGGTTTTCCAGGAGGCTGCGGATGATGGACCGGAGGCCTTCGCCCGTGCGGCTTCGGCTTATGGTCCCCCCGCTGTGCTTTCCGCGGGCGGGATTGGCGGCATCGACGTGTCGGCCTACGGTTCAGCGTGCCGCCTCCGCCTTCTGGCGGGACCGACGACGAGGACATCTTGCGGCGGCTTGATGCCCTCACCTCTGAGGTTCAGGCCGCCCAAGATCAGGTACATTACACTCACGCATCCTTTGTTCCTGGGAGTGCGGTTGAGGAGCATGCATCGGCTCTGGTGTGTGGCCCTGCCGCTGCGGCGGGGATCACACCGGAGGGGCAGGTTCCGGCAGGTGGTGCGGCGGCATCGGCGTCCGCCGTGCCGGCCCCTGCTATGCCTGTTTCGCAGGTAGAGGATGTACAGCCCGCGCCAGTTCAATCGGCGCGGGTGACCACCACGGAGGCGACGCACGGTGAGTTCGGAGGCTTCGTGCAGACGGTGAATCACGCCGCTGTCCACCCGTCTGACCTGACAGGCTACGACACCGACGACTACGAGGACTTTGCCGACGGCAGCTTCCGGCTGAAGCCGCGGGGCTCGCCTCCGTCGGCCAATCATGTTTCCGGGCCACCCGTGGGCGAGCAGAGGACCTACGGTTGTGGGAAGCCGCCCTGGGGCTTCCCTGCCACGGTTGGTCCGTGGGGCATTCCTTTCCTCCTTTCCCTCGTTCTTTGCATCTCGATCATGGGAGTGGCAGCCGTGCCCGACGCTCGGTCGGCTACGGAGATGCCTTCGCCTGGTGGTGATCTCGATTGGGAGGCTCCGTCATTTTTCTCTACGAATGATTTTCTTGATCCGGTGATGACGGCTCAGGGTCTCCTATTGCCTGACGATGTGCCACAGCTTCAGCCGCCCGAGCCTCCTGACACTTTGAGCTTTTTAGCATTTCAGGATTTGGCTCAAGCGGATTTGGGTATTGACATGGCATTCTACTACGGCATGGCCTTACATGAGAGCGGTCCTCTTGATGCGGGGCACTATTATGGAGCTGGTTACTTTACTTCCTACTATGGGATGGACTTCCGTGAGGCCACCGCTGACTACTTTGGTGCTGTCGATTGACTTCTTACTCACTCTGGAGGCACACCAACATGGTGGTGTGCAGAACTCCTGTGACCTCAAAGACTTCTTCAATCTGATTTATGTTTTGCTTTGACACCTTTATAATCTTCAAACTGACTTGCTAGCACGGTTCTTTTCACTTGTTTAGCGGTGCCTTAATTGCCCGTATGCTTTTGTTCACGTGCTACCTAGAGGTTTCCAATTTGTGTATCAGAATAGCACAGTTGGATTGGCAGTTAGACTTGTCACCTAGCTCCTGCCCTAACACTAACAGCCTTACATTTTCTGACTCTCCTAGCCAGTCACCACCCACAGTGTTGGGGTGGTGTGCTGAAATCTGTATAGGCAGCCCTGACTGGGAGTCCCGGTGCAGGCCCCTATGACAGATTCCTAGGACCAACACTGGACTACTGACTGATCTGTAGGTTCGTACTGTGACACACGCTGTGTCACAGGTAGGCTAGACACCGAGACCGTCCGAGACCGTTCCGGGTATATCTAGCTTAGGGTTTATTTATCTTATACAGTTTATCCACACGAGTACGGGACTTTCTGATATCTAGTGTACTTGGATATTCCGGTAGAGATTCCTCACCTTGCCAGGTTGCAGTTGGCGGGTATTTTGCTCCAAGACGGCACGACACAGTCCGGATTCAGGCTGCCAGTCGATTGGGAGACGGGTGCCGGTTTAGCCATTTGGCGTAATGTCAGAGAGCAATCGATTCAACGCTGGAAACATGCTGGATCTTTCTTGCAGTCACTGCGCGTTTTTGCGGCATCACAAGTTCCGGTCGCGGGAGCTCCGGGCGGTATTCTGCCGATTCCGGGGGCCCTTGGTTTGGGCGCGGCTCCGGGTGCGCTGGGCGCTGCGATTGACCCTGTGTTACAGCTTTTGCAGACTCAGCTTCAAAAACAGGCAGAAGATCATGCAGCGGCACTTGCCGCGATGCAGGCTCAAATTACAGCGCAAGCCACAGCACATGCGGCTGCGTTAGCAGCCGCTCCAGTTGGTTTGGCAATAGCAGCGGTGGACCCTGCTATTCAGCTTCTTTTGGACGAACTTGCGCAGGCACCGCACGTTACGGAGAAGTGGTCTCTCCAAACTTTAGACGTGCTCGCGGAAGTTTTGTTGGTCCATGCTCGCCGGCTTTCAGCAGTGATCGTTGCCACGGGTTCCACCCGGTTTGGGGCGGACCCATTTGACACTGTTCGTCCGGCAAAAATGCCGCTGCTCCTGCATTTTTGCAGGGAACTTTTGGCCGAGGATCCGGACACCTTGGTGGGTCCGCGAGCGACGATGGAGCTGTTGCAAGCTCGCGTCTTCTTGTTGAAGAAGACACTGATTGGATGGCAGGAGTTTATCTCGCTGGTAGACCCTGCTTTCGTGACAACTGATTTTCAGGCTCTTGGGGGAGCGCGGACTGCTGCTCCGTTGCCCGAGAGGGCGATGCCGGCCGTGGGAGCTCAGACGATTGTTCCGAAGACGCCGGCGAAAGCAGAGTTGTACCGCCAGCGCGAGTCTGACATCGAGGCTGCGGTTCGAGGCGACCCAGTCTCTGAGGAGGCTGCCCAATTTTCAGGTGGCTCCCTGTTAACCCGTTTGGCCCCTGTTGTCCCTTTGGGGGGCCTACACAAGGGGGTGGACTTGCGCGTTCGTCCGCTTCGTACCTTTGCGGAGGACGAGGAACCGCGCTGGGAGTTGGGCCTCGACGGCAAGTCGCGGCTTCATCTCAAGACCAAGTGCAAGACCATCGAAGAGTGGGAGCAGGCGTTTTTGCGCATCGCGGTGGAGTGCCCCTCTAAGGAGCAAGGAAGGGTGCTCCTCTCCTTCCATTCTTGGTTTAAACTGCGTGTTTCGCAGTTTGGATTCACTGTGATGTTGGAGTTTTACGACTTCTTGATGAAGCTCGTTACTGACAACAGGGCGGACATGTCCGAGCACCGTGTGAATACGGTGTGGCAGGAATTCCAGCTACTGAAGTCTCGGGAGGGGACGGACATTTACACCCCGACATCGCGGGCGTCCCCAAACCCAAAGTCCCCGAAGGCGCCTCGGCTGGACTCGGCTCCAACGAAGCCAGCAGCGCTCAAGCCCAAGACTTTCAAGGGCGAGCACTGCTGGAACTTCAACAAAACCAAGGGGTGTTCTACTCCTGACTGCCCCCGCCCCCACGTTTGCTCGAAGTGTGGGGGCAAGCACGCCCAACAGGCGTGCACGGTTAAGTGAGATGGCAGCCTGCCACCCGAGATTGCTGTGGCTCGGGTGGTGAAGGCACATGACAGCAAAGGGAGTGCCGCATGGGCGGGAGAGGTAGGCACTGAGGTGCTAGTGGTGGACCGCGGTTGTCGCGGGGATGGTACTTTGGCACGAGGGGCACTTGTGCCCGCATGCAGAAGGCCTTCTCCCCGTAGGCAGCCGCAGGTGAGCCCTCCGAGGAGGAGTTCACATGATGACATTCCGGCCAAAGTGGCACGGCGAGCTTCTCCGGGGAGAGTTGCTCTACCCGCCGACGTTGCGGGCGTGATGCCGTTGCCGACGGCGACCCATTCCTTCTCAAAGGTGTGGGATGAAGCCGGCCAACCTTGCCATGAGTCTTCCTTTGTCGCAGGGGAGGTAGACATTGGGCCGATGCCCGCTCCCGTCACGGCTTCCAAGCTTTGGCCACCTCTGCTGAGGAAGCTGTGGCAGGACACTACCACCGTGTCACTCGCAGCTGCAGGTACATCGGTGACTCAGTGGCAGGAGTTCATCTCGGAGCTACGGGATGCGGGAGCTTCGGTGCCGAACATGACAGCCAACGCCTGCAGGATGGCGGCTGCCTTTAAGACGGACCCCGACAAGGTCTTTCTGGTACGAGGTGCAGCTTGCGGGGTTGGATTCCCCTTCAAGTCGGTTCCGGAGGACACCTTTTACACGGTGGAGAACTACGTGCCCGCTGAGCATTGGGAAGCCATGGACAAGGAGATCCGCAAGGAGAGGGCCGCGGGCAACGTCGTGATGGTCAAGATGGAGTGGAGCATTCAGGGCATCTCCGCTGTGGGCGTGGTCGCCAAGGAGCGGAAGGGCGTCATCAAGTTCAGGCCGGTGTGGGATTACTCCCGACCCGAGGATGTGGGAGTGAACTCGAGGATTGACTTGGAGAAGGAGAATAGGCCGAGACAACAGGGCTACAGGTGAACACTAGCCCGGGTGGTGGTGTGCCGTGTGCTGTCCAAGTGAAGCCGAGCCACCATGACATGTGCACCACGGCACCACCGACGGTGATCATGAGATCTGCCAGGTGTGAGGTGGTCTCGAGGACACTGCCTGTCTGATGCCAAGCCACTGAGCCAACACCACCGACACCTCTGTCCACTGTACTGTCGCCTGATATTGACTGGAAGTCCATGAGGTATAGAAACAGACACTGAATGATAACTGCCAGAATGGTTGCCAGGGTTAGAGCCGTGAGGTGTCGGGACCGCCTGCGGCGGCCCTCACTGTCTGCTGTTATAGTTGACCGGAATAGTTGTATTTGTGAGGCGGCATCGGGCGGCATACCCGAGCTGGTGAATTGGCCGTGGTCACTGTGAGGGTCTCCTGTGCCAGATCCAGAGGAGGAGTGTCCAGTCCCAGAATCTGACCATTCCCAATCACAAGAACCACTGTTCCCATTGTTACCAGCCCAAGTGCCACCATCAGAGCCCCAGTCATACAGTATCCCCGTCCCCGTCCCCTGGGCCCCTCCCCGTGGGCCCCCAGGTGACAGCAGTCTCAGTCTGTCCGAGGCATCCTCCTGTCCCTGAAGCAAGTCTACATCTGCCATGGCACAGCCCAGGAAGCCGAGGACAACAAGTGTGGAGACGAGAGCATGTCTGTAGAAGGGTACACCACCCCTACCTACACCCCTACGCAGGGTAGGTCCAGTGACGGGGGGTGGAGGGTCATAGTCCTGTCCTTCCCCTGAGCCATGGGGCTCAGGGCCGTCGGTCTCGTCCGAGGCCTCGACCACGGACCCCGCAGGCACCCCGTGCCCGCTGGCAGGGAGGTCCGTGGCCGTGGCATACAATCTAGCTCCTGCAGTGACAAAGCACGGGCCAGAGCTGGGAGGGAAGGGCATCACCGGAGGCGGTACTCGTGGAACCCTCGGTGTCGTTGCGGCCGAAGCCGGCAGGGTGTCGTGCCACTGGGTGGGCTGGGTGTGATCCTCACACCACAGCCTGTCCCAGTGGTCCTGCTCCCTGTCGGTGAGGCCGGGAGGCGTAACAACCTTTGAAACCCGTGAGGGAAGGGACCGCCGCAGCTCCACGGGAGGGCCGGGCTCCGGTCCAGTTACAGACTCCAGCTGTGAACTCCAAGACCTCGGCCCCCAAGCCCCCCCTTCCTCCCGGGTCTCACTGTGATGTTGTTCGGTCATTGACTGAAACCGAAGGTCACCTGCCAACACCATGTCAGCGAACAACCCGGAGCCAGGCTCCAGGGGTGTCTCGTGTGCGAAGAGCGCTGACACGGGGTGCAAACAGGTGTCTCCATGCTCGGCATCGTCCGGTGTGTCACCCGATACAGCCGCGGCATGATCCAATGTCTGAGCGGTCCCGTATAACATCACACCTGCGTCGAGATGTGATCGGATAGACGCAGGCTGTGGGTCACACGGTGAGCATGCGATGCTCGGGTCCGCACGGTAGAACGATGAAGAATCAAGCGGTGCCACGGCAGGTGCAGAGTCCATGCGGTCAACGACCGGTGGGGTGTGTGTGGTGTCACGATCGACACCACCCACCCCGAAGCCGTAAAAATGAACTCTCCCTAGAGAAAGGGAAGAGTACGGCTCCTGAAGATCTTGCTCATTGTAGTCTGCTTCCTCCCCTGCAAAGCAAAAGGCCTGGAATTTTGCGGAAGCTTTTCTCTGAAGCCGATCCCACTCCTCATGTTGTTCCTGAGTGTAGGAGTCAGTCTCCCAAGCATCCCACTCAGAGTCAGTCCACTACTCCTGTGGTGCCCAAGCGGGTGCATGAGAGTCCTCATCCCCCTGGGTGAGGTAGGCGGCAAAGGACAGGGATCCGTCGTCAGGGTACGTGCACACCGACTCCGAAGAGTCACAAATGTCTGGTGTGCCGTGTTCCCAACAGACTGCCTGAAAGGCCTCCTCCGAATGCTCATAAGCTGCCTGAAAGCGAGCTGTCAGAACATCCGTGAAGGCCCCTTCGGCTAGAGCCTCGGGGTCAAGCCGCATGGAGTGTGCCGCCAGGTGCTGCATGTGTGTACAGTCTGCCTGGCGGTGCCTCCCACCGCAGGACCAACAGTTGCCCATGAACTGCTTGGAACCCGGGTGGAAGGTGACTCGGGTCTTCTGCGATTGCCCCTTGCCCTTCTTGCCTTTGCCTTTGCCTTTGCCTTTGCCTTTCCTGCGGATTCCCTGTGGCCAATTCCCCCCCTTCGGCAAGGGGGAGGCAGCGAATCGGAAACTCTTCCCCTTCCCCTTAAAGGGGTGGGAAGACCGAGCAGGATAGTAAACATCACGCGGGCGGGGAGGGCGCGGGTCAGGGGCTCCCCTGGAATCCAGACCGCCACGTTCACCGTGGCGGTGTCCTGCATCATTATAGAAAGCGCTAGTCAGTTGCTTCGCTTTCCCCAGTGTGTTGTAGACTCGCTGAATCGCGAGTCCACAGCTCACCAGGGTCAGCTCAGCCTGTGTTTTGACCTTCTCAATCGCATAGTCCTCGTGCACCTCGCTGTTTGTAGGTGACGGGACAATCAAGTGCGACGAAGAAACAGACGGACCGCATCTTCCCTCGAGATGTCGAGGCTAGAGTGTTGCCCCAAGTCAGTCGAAGCGTTACTGACTGCGTCAGTGAACGCTTTGATGAACTGCTTGGGGTTTACACCTGCCGGGACCTCTACTGTGGGTGTGAAAATGAAGTCCGTCTTGTCGAAGTCTTCAAGGTCAGGCATTACGTCCCTGACTAAGGCGGTAAGAATTACTTTGCCGTCGTCAGGGAAGTAACGGTGAGCTTCCCGCACTGAAGCGAGCGCTGGCCCGCCACAGAGATACTCCAATAACTCCTTTAGGAGTTTGTTTGGAGTTGGCATCACTGTGGCGGTCGCGTCGGACAGCCGGAAAGCATGTGCGAAGAGGGGGTTAAACCGCGTGAGACGAGAGGTTAGCTCCTCAACGAGGGAGTCAAGTAGTGAACGAGCATTCGACTCGTCACCACAAAACCTCCACTCGTCAATGGCATCCCCCTTGCCACACAGCTTCGATTTAATTCCCCTCACAAGTGCTTCAACCTTCTGGTGGTCATCCAGAAAAGCTGCGGACTCGGAATCAAACTTCTTTTCAGCCGCTGATTGTTGAGAGAGCGCAGCCACTGGCGTGGCCACCAGTTGGTCGAATTGTAATTGCCTCTTTGAGGCACCAGCCGGATGCGCTCTTAATCTCGCTGGCGCCATCAATTGGTACGGTGTAGAGGCCATGGTGAAATTTACAGTCGCGGTGATCGAACGTTAGTCTAGAAAATCCAATAAATCAAAATGTTCGGTGATCAAGGTTCTAAAAATTGTACTAAAAAGATCTCAGCAAGAGAAAACAAATTTACACTTGAACAATCTATAAAAAATAAGGGCAGGGGCTCAAAATGCGGGTTCAAAGGTTCAAATTTTACAGCCGCGGAGAAGGGTAGGGTAAGAGAGGGTGGCGAACGTGTCGTGAGGCTTGGTGATGACGACGCGCGTACTGCTTCGGAGGCTGCGGCTAGCTAGACCGGTCCGCCTGAGTCCTAGGCAATTGTGCTCACGAACGGAAATTCATCCTCTCTCTCACTCTACCCCTTCCGTGACTAGTGCGTTTAGAACCTCATGCCCGGATCTCAGCCCCAAGCCCCTATAAGAGCTTTAGCCAGCCATAATTGGCGGTTCTAACAAACCACCTTAGGCCGGTGGTGGGCGCAAACCTGTGAGAACAAACACGCAGTCAAGCACTACAAGTCAAGTGTGCAACGCTCGCATATGTCAACCGTGAAACTGTGAAGCTATACACAAGATAATACGAAGTGTTATAGCTTCCGCCGAAAGAATGTGATGACAGCCCCTAAGGTGTCAGATGTGAAATGACAGATGCTATGAACTGTCTGACTACCGAAGTCGATATCGGAGATGGCGCTGATGACAGTGAAGAAGTCATAGTAGTCGAACCGTATCAGTGATGACATAGATGATGATGACACTGTCGGCGTGCCAAATCCAGCAGCAAAGTTGTGCGGGAGAGAAAAGTTGTACGCAAACTTGAGGCGGATGCGATGCATCTCAAGGAAGTCGGGCAGCATTTAGAGGGTGTGCAGGCGAAGCGACAAGTGCTCATTGAGAAAGCGCGCAAGCGAGAGATCGCGGAATTGGCCAGAGTCGTGAAGGAAGTGTGCGGGAGGTGCATACAAACCAAGAAGCGCCTTGTAGGAGTCTACACCTAGGCTTCTTCTCTTCTTTACGGTTTCGGACTTATACTATTCTACACTTATTAAACGACCGCACGAGGTATGCTTACGATTGGTCAACTACAAGACTTCGGTTTCGTAAATCTATATAGTTATGCTTTTGCTATCAGTGCATGCTTTCAATACACAATATACAGCAGTTACGGCTCTTTACTTTTATGTCTTACTTTTCAGTTCAGTTCATCTCCCCGAAACGGGTTACTCTTAGAGTTCTTATACATTCAGGAACTCTTTCCATAACTCAACTGTACTGAGTACTCCGTACAACAGTCTAGGCACCTCACATCAACATCATTCTGATCGGTCCTACTGTACTCCGTACTGAGTACTTCTGCGTTTTATACTTAGCCGTTTTTCTTGCTCTTGTGCTTGCCTCCTAGCACAACTCCCCCCCCCTTAGGGAAGGTCACGTCCACGCTGACCACGTCGGACCAGTAAAGTTTTTATACAGATCTTCTACTGTTGCTCTGAATGATTATACAGGTCTCAGCCGCCTGTTGTCTGGGATGACATTACACTTCCCAAGACACACCGCAATAAGGAGATCGACCTCTTAAGCACAAGGGTCGGCCTCTCACCGGTCTGCCATCTGCACTACCAGGCTCCCCCAAGGCTCAAGGTTTCACATCCATTACCACGCTCAAGGTTTTAAACCTCCCAACACGGCACACTTACAGGGGATGACAATAGGTTTGCCAATTACCTGACAGTTCTCGGGATGCCGGCCCGGAGGAAAGGTTTTAAACCTTCACCGCCTCCTCGGAGTGCTAGAGCTTTTACCCAGATCTCCAACTGCTGCCCGGTCGTGCCAGGTCCGGAGCCAATGCTCTCGTGAAATGGATTATACAGATTTCCACCTGTTGCCTGGTCGCGCCGAGGCTAGAGCCACTGCTCACTTGGATAGATTACCCAGGTTCTCACCTGCCGCTTGGTCATACCAAGGCTCAGAGCCACTGCTCAAATGGATTATACAGATTTCCACCTGTTGCCTGGCTGTGCCGAGGCTAGAGCCACTGCTCTCTCGGATGGATTACCCAGGTTCTCACCTGCCGCCTGGTCTCGCCAAGGCTGGAGCCACCGCTCTTCCCGACGCTCCCCAACGCCCTCAATCGCTAAGACCACTCGCGTCAGATTCCCATCCGCCCTCTGGTATGATCGTCACCTCCGCTCGCACTCCCGCTAACGCTATCGGTTCTGGCTCAAACTCGGGCGGGTCACTCTCAACAACAGCTGACTGGACTAAAACGCTCATCTCGCTCAGATCCTCCCTGACAAGCAGTTCAGACAGGAACGCATGCACCTCTTCATGTAGGGTCAGGTTGTGGAAAAGCTGTTTTAACAGTGCTGACGGAATCCCATACAAATTCTCTCGCGCTCCCATGCCCTTCGCGAACACACCTCCGGCTCTCATCGCGCGCCCTCCTTGCGCTACTTTCTCGTGCCTACCGTGCTGCCGGAAGAACTCGCAAGGCGTATCGGAATCGCATACTCGCAAGGGTGTGCGCAACGGAACGTTGGTCCAGATGTGCGTGGGCTTCCTGTATGCGGTCCCGTATTTGCAGTACGTGACGAGGTGCGGAGCTGGTAGATTGCTCATGCAACGACGCGTGTGCAACCCGTGGGGCTCTCTTCCCCTCGGGTTCTCAATGAAGTATGCTTCGGGCCTCAAGTACCGGATGATCTCCAATGTCCTACGAACTCGCCTGTCCGCAGCACGCAAATCTCGGATGCCTACCGTCTTCGCTTGGCTGTACTCTGTGCAAGGTGGGCTAGCCCAGACTACGTCGAAGTGTCCTGGTCTGAACTGTCGATAGTCCCATCGCATGATATCCTCGCAATGTGTGGGGCCCCACTTGGGCTGAATGTCTACAGCAACTACTTCGCTATTGGGAAATTGCTTAGTGAACTGCCTCTCGACTGACCCGGTCCCACAAAACAATACAAGAATCCTAGACTGGCCGACTGGCTCCTTCTCAAGTGCTGCGGCTCCGTTGACTGGCGGCAGGGTGCTCTGAGCAGATACTCTCGCGAAAGTTCCTACTTCCTCATCAAACCTCTCCTCTGGCACCCATGGCATTGCTCCGTCTACCTTGAGCTCCTCCGATAGCGTGGTCCATACCGCTCCTGCGGACTCGTCGCGTCTCTTACGGACCCTAAGCTTCTCTCGCTCCACTCTCTTAGCCTCGATCCTCTCAAACTCCAACAACGCTCGGTTGGGAACACCGGGCCTGCCGGCTCCGTCCCACTCCAGATCCTCTCGGGTCTTCCACTCGTTCTCACTGCGGGGCATTCCTGTCCACTTGACCAGGTACTCTGTCCACCTCCTGCCCTGGCGCTGGCGCGTGCGCGAACGCTCCACCCTCTCGACGTGGGTTTCCTTGCGCCCGCTGACGTCCAACGGAGGAGGGGGAATCTCCTTAGCTCTCTCAACGAAGCGGCTGCCCGACTCTACTGGCGAAAGCCGGTCCACGGTAAACACATCGTGCACTTTCCACTGCTTAGGCGTCTGCAACCTATAGGCCGACGGTGCGCCTCTATCGCTCGCGGGAAGGGCCATCTGCCTGTCGCTGTGAAAGACTTCCAGCACCCGAAGGGGCCCAAGGCGCTTCTTAAGCAACTTCTTGTGCAACCCGCGGTCGCCCGGCTGAGTGAGGTGCGTGGCATCCACCCAAACCTCATCGCCTACTGCGTAACTCCTGGACCTGTGACGCGCGTCGTACTGGGCGATCTGTTGCTGCTGAGCTAAGAGCAGCTTCTCCCTAGCGAGCTGCAACTGGCGAACAAACTGGCGGGCTGTCTCGTGGGCTGTACCCTTTTTTACTGCTGCGCCCCTCCCCCCCTTAGCTCGGCCTCTCCGTGATGCAAGTGCTGCCTCCACGAAGAAGTCCAGCTGAGAGGCCGGAGCGTGACCATTTGTGTGCTCTGCCTGCCCATCACCTTGTGGGTGGTACGGCGTGGTAGAGGCAACCTGGACTCCCATCAACCGATGTAGCTCGAGATTCATCTCATCCCTGAAGCGGGAGTCCCGATCACAGACGATCTTCATGGGAGCGCCGTGCAAACGCCACACTTGGTCGAAATACATGCGCGCGATCTGTGCCGCTGAGCTGTCAGCGTAAAGCATGGGAACTACGTGCACCATCTTGGACAACTTGTCCGTGAAGGTAGCAAACGCGTCGTACCCTCGCTCTGTGCGGGGCAGCCCAGTGACGAAGTCGATACTAACCACTTGCCACAGTCTTACTGGGACTTGCAGGGGGTTAAGCTGACCGTCTGGATACCCGTTGCGTGGCCGGGTCTGTTGGCACACAACGCAGGATTTGCACCAGTCGGTGACATCCTTGCTCATGCGTGGCCACCAAAAGCGACGGGATACTCTGTCCAGTGTCTTATCCCTTCCTGTGTGCCCTGCTGCTGGGGACTCGTGTGCTTCGCGCATCACCAGCTCTCTGAGGGGGGAATCCTGAGCTAGCACTAGCTGATACCGCCCTTCTGCCACTCGCCATATCATGTCGTCTACCATGCGAAATGTGTCTGTCCTCTGATGTGGGGCTGCGACCAGTTCCTCCTTCAACGAGCTGAGGTACTGGCTGCGTTCGTATTCCGCTTGCAAGGCGCGGACGAACTCATCAGCCTTCAGTGGGCCTGATGCTGCCCTGGCCCTTGCTGCAACCCCTGTAGTGACTAAAGGCTCGTCGGGTTCTGCCTCACTGTCCTTTCGCGCAGGCGGCGCTCGGGGCTTTGCCCTGCTGGCTGCTGGGGCCCACACCAGAAGGACCGGCCAGCGCAGCGGGGGTCGACCTCCATCAGGGGACTCGAAGAGGTGGTTGGGACGACCTTTTTCGTCCTTCGTGTCAAAGACCTTGACCGGATGAAGCCCATACTTGGGGTGAATCAACCGTCTCCAGGGGGCGTCATAGTCTGGCAGAAGGAACATCGCCGAGGTGTTTTCCGGATCGGCGCGCCACTCAGCAAGGAAATGCCGAAGAATTCTTTCTATCAAGTCGGAATCCTTCGTGTAAGGGGGGTTGCACCAAACGTGTTTCCCGCGCCACTTTTCCTTCAAGCAATCGGTCCAATAGGTGTCAACCTGCCGGTTAACGCCCATGGAGTCGCAACACGCGTCAACGTCAAACACCCCGTACTGGGCTGCTATCTCCTCAAAGCGCTCCCTGATCAGCTTCCAGTCCTGGCGATCTACGACCTGGTCGTAGTGGGAGCTACTTTCTGGGGGCTTAACGGGCTCAGGTACCTTTCCGGCTGCCTTTGGATGACTCTGGGCCTCAGGGTGGGGGAACTTCGGGTGACTCTGGACTTCTGCTGTGGCCTGTTCCCTAGCTCGGTCTGCTCTGGTCATGACTGCTAGCGATTCGGCATCCCTCAAGGATTTCTCGCCTACTGCTAGGGTGGCAGCTGCGTCCAGCCAAAGGGCCGGCGACTCTACCCACGTGAGCCCATTCAGATGGGTGAGCTCACCAATGACCGGTGCTGGACTGGTGGGAGGGAAGGACTCGTCCTCGGAATCACTATACTCGAAGGTGGCGCCTAAGACAGATGTGGGATCCTCGTCCCCTTCGCATCTCTTGCCTTTCGGCTCAGAGTACTCGGGTCCATCAGATCCATCGGTGGTGCAATCCACTGCCCCGAGGACAGAGGTAGGATCCTCGTCCTCTTCGGACCCCTTGCCTGCCGGTGCGGAGTCTCTGGGCCCATCCGTGGCGCGATCCACAATCCCTTTTTCCTTCAACCCTTCTCTGGCTGACATTTCCTGATAGTCTGGTCGCCGGGACTGCGCGTCTGGTACTACTAAACAGCGCCCTGGCACGTGCTCCATCTGATGGACTCCTACCTCTACCAGGTCCTCGTACCAGCGAGCCTGACGTCGGCTGAGCTCCCTAGCTGGGGCGAAGAGCCACTGAAGGGGTTTATGGTCTCCCATGAGCTTAAATGATGTGAAAATCAGATAATGTCTCCAGGTGACCGTGGTGCAGTGATGGATGGCACAAAGCTCCCGTTCCCCAGCGTGATAGTTCTGCTCTGCGCTGGAGACTGCCGGCTTTCAAAGGCCAAGGGCTGTAAGCCTCGTCCCTGATCCTGCATGAGTACACCCCCTAGTGCTACTCCACTGGCATCTGTCTGCACAAAGAAGGGTCTGGAACCGTCTGCTGCACCCTTTTGATCGGGTAGGGCCAAGGCTGGGGAGGAGATCAAGGCAGTTTTTAGCTGTTTAAATGCTGCCTTTTCATTCTCGCCCCAGGTCCAGTCCACGCCGGATTTGGTGAGGCGGGTCAACGGGTACGCGATATCTGCGAAGTTCTGGATGTACCTCCGGTAGAAGCCACACATGCCCAGAAACTGTCGCACGTGTGTGACAGTTTCTAGGTCTGGCCAATCGCGTACCGACGCAACCTTATCCTGCTGTGGACGACATCCATCCCGATCCACCACATGCCCTAGGAACCGGACTGATCGCTTGCACAATTTGACTTTCGACTTTTTGAGGTAGACTGAATTCTTTCGGCATGCCTCCAGGACCTGGCGGAGGTGGTCGAGGTGTACCTCATGGGCGCTCTTACCCGGAACCTCAGCCGAGAAAATCATGATGTCATCTACAAATACTCTGCAAAAGGGTAGGTGCCCGAGGTACTGTTGCATCATCCTTTGCCAGGTACTTGGGGAGTTTGACAATCCCATAGGCATGACCAACCACTCGTACGCTCCAAAGTGCGTAGTCATTGCGGTTTTCTCCACGTCCTCTGCTTTCATAGGGACCTGCCAAAATCCCCAAAGGGCATCCATCGTAGAGAAGACGGTAGCCCCTTGTAGATCATCTAGGAGACTCTGGACATCCGGGAGGGGGTACTTGTCCTTGACTGTGATCTCATTGATCTGTCTGTAGTCAATGACTAGACGCAACTCCTTGGGATTACTCGGCTTGGGGACCATCAGCACAGGGCAGCCCCACGGAGAGGCCGAGGGTCGTATGTACCCTTTGGCTAAGAGCTCATCTAGCTGTTGCCGGAGTTGCCGCAACTCCTCCTGCGACAGCTTGTACCCTCGCCGGTGCAAGGCGTTCCCATTCCAATCTGGCCTGAGCCGGACGCCGGACTTGAATTCCCTTGACTGGACTGATTCCGGCAGCTCTGTGCAAATGACATCTGCGAACTCCTTTTCCAGATCCCTAAGCTGCTGCCAGATTTCCGGCGACACCGTCTCGTCTATCTCGTCCTCCGGCGGTTCCGGGGAGGCCTGAGCAGTCTGTGGGGCTGGCGGCGAGGTAGTACCTGGCGGGGCGGCCGGTACCGGCGGGTCTGTGGTCTGCGGAGCTGGCGGCGGGACTGGTGCCGAGGCTCGCGACTTCTGACTCTGAGGACTCGGGACAGTGGGGACTTTTGGTCCCGGTGGCTGCTCGGTGGAAGGGCCACTTTCAGCACCAGGCTGACCGACTGCTGCGACCTGGTCACGCCAACGCACTCGCTTACGCCGTGCTCGGGGTCGTCGCTCCGCGACCAGACCCCGGCCCTGCTGGAGCGCCGCGGCTGCCTGCGCGTGCCAGGTGGGTGGCTTCCCGGCCGCGTGATCCTCTATCGCCTGCCTACGCACCGCTGGCGGAAGCAACGCAAATGCTCCGTTCGCCTCCTGTTTGCTAGCGAAAAAGCTGAGAGGGTCAGGGTGATCCCCGGCCTCGTCGACCGTGCTCGCAAATCCCTGTGGCCTAATATCCTCGACCACCGCCCCTACTCTCTGCAAATGACATGCTCCTTCCACGTCACTGTAGCCGGACTCGGAACTGTCCGAGACCAACCCTCCCGGCCCCTCAGACTCCTCAGCTCCGTCCGGCACCGCTGCGCTGGGACGCACGCTGACTTCACCATCCTCGGACCCGGAGGAGGGTTCTGACGCCAGGCCTGCTACAACATCGTTGGGGGAATCTTCGTCGGAGTCTCCCCCCCCCTTGTTGCAGGCCAACGCGCCAAAAGCCCCATCGGGGCCGAGGTAGACGACGAAAGCCTGCTCCTCTCTGTTTCGGAGGGTCCGCAGGTCCCGGCGAGCCCGACGTTGGCTCAAAAGGACTCCCTGTACCAGTGCCATTGCCGTGTCCTTGGACCGACTGGGGTCCGGTGACCCCGGCGAACAGCCGGTGATGACGACCTCTTCTCTGCCCTTGGTGAACCGGACCGAACCCCAGTTCTTATAATCCAGCGTAACCGGGGAAAGGTTCGCCAGCCAAGGACCCCCCAGGATGACATCCACTTTGAGGTCGAGTGGCATTACCCGAAGCTCAACCTGCTGGCCGTAAGACCCCTTCGACGTCTCAGCAAGGAGCTTGGGCCTGATGCAGGAATTAGCATCATATGTGGTGCCGTCAGCCACTCGAACCCGCATGGCTTGCTCGTGGCGCACCGGCTTGACGCCGGAGAGCCTCTGCAGTGTACTCTTTGCGATGATATTGGTGGATGCTCCCGAATCCACTAACACCTTGACTCTGACGCCCGCAATCCAGGCCCAAAACAGCAACAACGTCGGTGTGCGACTGTGCCTGTCGAAACTCCTCGGGCGCGCTCCCATCGAGGACACCGCTGCCAGGGACTCACACCAGCTCGGACTGATATCGCCGTCCTGCATTATGCAGTCCAGGCGGGTGACTGACGTTTCTGCGTCGGAGTCACAGTCCGGGAGGCAGTAAGTACACGCGTCTGCCAGCAGGCCGATGGCGACTGCTTTCTGAACTGCGCTGCGCTCTGGGAAGTCTGGGGGGGACACCGCGACTTGGACTGACGCTGCAGCCAGTTTAGCCGCTACTATGTGCTTTCTGACTTGCTCGTCCCGGTGCATCAGCTCATTGTCTTGCTGAAGTTCCCTATTCTCCCTTTCCAACTCCTCCTTTACGAAGGCGTGGAAGTCCGCATGGCGTTCTGTTGAGGTAGAAGCCGGGTCCCTACCCTCTAACTCGTACCTGCGCTGCAATCGAGAGGTTCGAAGCGCCTTGTCTTCAGGAGTCAGCCATGGCCTGCGTTTCGGGCCCAAAGCCTGGCGAGCCCTGCTTCGGGTCAACCACGGCCGACTGGGCTTTGAAGTTCTCTCTGGTGGTGAGAGTTCTTCTCCTTCGGCAGGCTTGGGTTTGGCAACGCGAACAAACCGTCCGAACTCCTGGTCCAAGATGGCTTTGCGTCGGCGATTGAACTCGCGCACCCTGACGAGCCGCTTCAAGCGCTTATCTAACTCTTCTCGATTCAACTGGGGCTTACTAGTCGTGGGTCCAAGCTTCTGGCGCATCCGCCTTTGCCCTGCCCTCCAAAGCGCAAGGGACTTGCCCGACCGGACCTCTGACTCTTCCAGCTTTAGATACCTTTCTAGCGCCCTGATGGCGGAACGCAGGCGAGCACTTGGCTGCTGGGCCTGAAAGGCTTTTCTAACTCTGGGGGGTAAACGCTGAGCCCTGAACTTCCAGTGCCCGCGAACTCTCGCAACATCCGACCCCTGGTTCTCCAGGTGCTGTTGGTAGACTGCCCGTGGCTCAACTGTGTGGCTCGACCGGTTTTTACCCCGGGTGTCCGCACCGGTGATCCAACAGAGCAGCTCCCACGGCTCCTCGGGACGCGGAACTGAGGCGGTCGCTGGGGTTCTGGCGGACTTCCAGAAGTTTGCCTGCTCTCTTTGGACGCGCTGCTCGACCGGTTCCCGCTCGGGAGGCTCTGGGCTTTCCGTGCGGGTGGCGGCTAGCATGTCTAAACCTTCCTGCTCATACCTCTCGACTCGACTCTGGCTCTTGAGGTGGCGCCTGGCGCTGCCACTAAGGTGTCTCCCACACCTTCTCCACCTATCATGCAGCACCTGCATCGCTGTGGACGCCGGCGCGGGGCCCTTTTGTCCCCCTGACCCCGCAGTGACGGGGCCCGCGCCCTTTACTGCGGGGAGGACGCCCCGGGCTGGGAGCGTCCTCCTGGACAAAATCCAAACCGATGGCAGCCAAAGCTTCCTCCACCGACTCGTCCCCTATTAACGCCAGGGTGTCCTCCAGGAGGCACTTGGCCCACTCCTTCGGGTGCTGGCTCGCCTGCGGACAGTCGCGGGCATAATGGTCCATGCTCTTGCACAGACGGCAGCCCTCGTACTCTGGGGAGCCGAGTCGTTGCCCTGAGGGTGTCGGAGCGCCAGCGGATGTCGCCATGGCTAGCAGCTCCTCCGTGACATCTACGTGGGCCAGCAGCTGGACCGAGCGGCTCGTCTTATCCTGGCTCTGCCGCAACTCCCGCTCAGCCTCTATGGCCCAAGTCAGGAGTTCGTGGCGGCCTTTGCTGGCCGTCCGGCTCAGAGTCAGGACCGAAGCGCCTTTCCTCTCGGCTATAAGGAAGACCTTCCTCCTTATCTCCGGTATCAATCCCGTAAGGAATATCTCCAGCAGCTCCTCTTCCGGCACCGGAGAGGTGAGCTCGTGGGCAGCCAGCATGCTCACGATGTCGTGAGCAAGGTGCACCCCGTCCCAGAACTCGCGGACCGTGCGAGTCTGTCTGTCCTGACTTTGACGCACACGACGCAGGAACGGACCGATCGACGCCATTTCCCCCTTGTCGGGCATCACCAGTTGCGCCAAGGGAACCACTATGACGTCCAAGGTGAGGTTCTTACCCTCCCGAGCCTCCGTCAACACCGAAGAAAGCTCGCGGTACTCGGAGCTGAGTGCGCCGAAGCAGTGTCTGGCCACTTCTGACAGCAGGGAGTGGTCCGACAACACCTTCTCCTCACCCCCGCTCTCCAGACGCGCCATCCCCATGGCGTAGCGCACCGGCTCCAGTTCCCGAACCTCCCTGATCTGCCGAACAAATCGGAGGAGCCGACCAAAGACGTGGGACGACCCCTCCACCTCTGTGTGGTATTTGTCCACTGCCTTCTCCATGGCTCTGAGGGCCTCCTTGAGAGCGTGCTGCTCGTCCTTACGACTGTAATGGCTCCGGGGCTCCCTGTAACGAGAGGAAGACGAGAAGGTGAACTGGCTGTCGCCATCTCCGTCCTCGCCATCGCCGCCAGGGTCCTCGCCCGGACTCCCCGGGCCTCCCGGCCCTCCAGGGTCACCGCTCCCCGAGCCACCAGGACCACCATGACCGCCGGCACCGGGCATCTCCGAAAGCTCGTTTGGCTCCGAGTGCTCCAGTTGAGGGACCATCCCCCCCCGTCTCCCGGTGTGTCTGCCGCCGTAGGAAGCGGAGGTGGCATCACAGCCGGAAAGTGGTCGAAAGCACCGGGCCACACGTCCGCGGCGCAAAACCCACACACCGGCAGGTACACCTTTTTCATGAACGCTACCACACTTCTCTTAGCGCTCGCCTGACACGCCCACATACGCACCGGGCTCTCCTCGTGCCCGCACCCACAGCGAGCGCAGCTCTCTGCGACGGACGCCAAGGCCGTCGTGAGACTGTGAATCACCTGGGCCCCGAGGACCCTGTCCTCGTCCGAGATCCTTGCCTTCAGGCATTGCCTGATCTGGCTGGTAGGGTGCAAGCACCCGGCGACCTGACCCAGGGAGCGATACCTACGAGCGGCGTCGTAAAACAGGCGCTGGGCTTCGATCCCCGGGTTGGCATACCCGACCACGTGTTTCCGGAGGGCGTCGCAGACTCGTATAGGAAGGGAAACAAAGTCCCATGAGTGCGGCGGAAGCGATGTCACGCCCACGCGCGACTCCTCCGGAGGGCTTTGAACGCCCCGGTTCTCGACGTCACAGGTGACGACGGAAGTCGGCTCTACCAGCTCATGTCCCTCTCGGGAGATGGGCGTCTCCTGAACCGGATTCGACGCTGCCGCTGAGGGCCCCCGAGCGTCTGACTCCACGGGCCCTGGGGGCGAGGCCTGAACCAGGGCGAGCCTTTGGACTTGTGACTCTATGACCGCCTGCAGCCTCTCCTCCAGCTGGGCCTCAGCTGCCGCTCGCCGTTCCTCAGCGGCTACCTGCTGAGCGACGCTCTCGTCGACAGCCAACTGCCTGGCAGTCTCCCGGGCCTCTGCGGCCAGCCGGTCTGCGGCCCAGCGCTCTTCGACAGTGCGTTGCTCGGAGACCCTGCGTTCCTCGGCAGCGCGCTGATCGGAGATCCTGCGCTCCTCGGCAGCTCTTTGACTCTCTTGGAGTTGCCGAGACAGCTGTTCCAGGCGAGCCTCGGCAGCCGCCTCCCGAGCTTGCGACTCCTTCTGCCAGGCTTCCTTCAGCTCTTGCAGGTCCTGACTGTTCCTGCTCGAAGTGGACTCCGGGGACGACGACGTGTTCCCTGAGGAAGTCGGACCGGGGTGCGGGGCCGATGGTGCTCGACCGGGCTTCCGGGTGCGAGGCACCGGGCGACTGGGGCCGCTCGGCTTAGGCGCCTGAGTCCTGGGCCTCGGACGTTCCGCGGGATGCTCTTCCTCCGATGAGGACGAGAGGGGAGCAAACCGGTTCGACCAGTTCTCACCGGGGGCTGCGGAACTCGGAGGTGCTGCACCTGACTTCCTAAGACCCCTGTGCGACTTCCGGGTGCGGCCGCTCATTCTGACGGCCGCGACGACCGCTCTCCTTACCTCCTGGAGGTCCGCCCCTTGGCGTACCAGCTCCCCTGGTCTGCCGGCGTTGATGGCAAAGACAGAGAATCTACACCTCTCAAGGGAGTTGTGAGGGTCCTCGCGCTTTTGCTGCATCAACACCCTGGACTCGGAGACTGATTGCTGGTGGATCTCCAGGCGATAAGCGCCGTCCTCGGAGAGCCCATAGTCCTTGAGCTGGAACCACATTAGCCCTGACAGCGGGTGGTCCTTCCCCAGGCGCTTTAGGCCTCGACGGATGTCCTGCCACATAGACTCCTGGTCGGAATCCGAGCAAGAGCTGACACCGGATGAGGTTCCCGCCTTCCTTACCGGACGGCGGGCACTCGTTCCCTGGGACGAGTCCGAGCTGACTGGGGTCGTCCTGGGGAGCCGGCGCCACTCGCGAAGACACCTCCTGCCCATCTGGGTCACCCGGTGTCTCCGGGCTCCAACCCACCAGGTGCTCCTCTCCTTGGCGAGCATCGTCTGCTGGTGCCATGCCATGAAGGCAGCTCCAGCTTGACGTCTGCCTCTGCGCCACAGACCCTGTGTCTGGACGACATGCTGGCGCCATGCTGCGAAAGAGGACTCGACCCGGCGCCGACTGCCTTTGTCAAACAGGCCTTGAAGTTGGGCGACCTGTTGGGTGACGTCATTCCACGCTTGGAATGCCAGGCGCTGGAGCTCGCGCTGATGCGCTGACTGGTCCGTCCTGGCCCTCCATGCGACCCACGCAAGCCGCGCTGTTGCGCGCTGACGAGATGGCGGGGAGACTCTCGCACGTCGTTGCGCTGAATCCAGCGCCCAGGTGCTCCATTGACGGAGGGCCAATGCGAGCATGGATTGACGTCGCTCTCCTCGCCAAGCCGGATTGGGCTGGATGCGAGACTCGCGCCCCCGTGACTGGACGACGTCTAGCTGCTCTGGGCGCCGGACATCATCAGACTCCCCTTCTGCCGGGGGACTCCAGTCACTGGCGCGGTAAACCTCAAAGCGCCCTGGGGCACTGATGAGATTCCCTTGCTCGCTCCCCACGAGGGAAGAGAGGGAGGACGCTGCCGGTCCCGACGTCGGTTCCCGACGGACGACCCTACTACTCGCACTCCTGCTGGACGCAGGGAGTGGGGAGAAGGGCGCTGCCGAGGGGTTCAACCCCTTAGCAGAGCGGTCCGAGTCCGACCCGGAGCCGGCGCCTGCCGCCGGCGGTGCCGGAGCCTCGGGCGACGCACGCTTCCGGCGCGCCGGCTGCCGTAGCGCCGAGCTCAATGTGAGCTCGGACACTGGCTCAACCTCACTGACCCTCGCTGGTGAAGGGGTGTTTGGTGGCGAGGCCCTGGGGGGCCCACCAGACAACCCTGGAGGGGCTCTCCGGGGCGTGCGCGCCGGTGTAACCTCGAGGGCCTCACCGCCGTATTGGCGCGCAAGCGCGCGCCGCACTCCCCCCCCCCTCTCACGGGAGCGCCAATCCCGGCTGTCTGACCCGCCTGCTGCGCCCCAGAACTCCCCAGAGCCTGGGCCAACCGACAGGCCTGCAGCGCGAGACCCCGACCGACCGGACCCCACGGCTGAGCCGGGGGCGGCGCCGGCCCGACCCCCCCCACGCCGGCCCGACCGACCGAGGCATTCCTCTTCATCTGAATACATGGGCATAGTATGCGTGCTATGCGTGAGATCCAATTCAACCGAAAAGCGGTTGGTGTGGCAACCAGCACCCGACCCCAGGAATACGCCACTTGCGCGCGAGCACAAGTAAGCACACCGGCCGAAGCGCGGAGATTCCCGAATAGGGGGGACTAGAAGGCCAAATTAAAGGTGGGGGAAATCCCGAACCAACCCCGAATTTCAGCAAAGGCTTACGCAAAATTGAAAAATTTGCGCAGCGCTTCCGCCGCGAAGGGTCGGATTTGCCGAAAAACGGAGAAGATTCCAAAATCCCGCACCTGCGAGTCCAAAAGCACGGATATGCGTGCTATGCGTGTATGCGTGCTAGGACTAAGGCAACGCTCGCACCTTAAAAGATTGTCGTCGAGCTAGATCTCTCCACACCGACGCGGCTCCAAGCAACCTGGAACCATCAATCCCACACACCACCGCGCAACAAGAGCGAGAGCACAGGCATTCTCGATTTCGTAGTGCAAGTACTTTCTAACTAATCGCACAAGGCGGGGCGGGTTGATCAGAATTTGCGCAAGAAAGACAAGGAAGCAACGTGAAAACACGAACTAATTACCATTTTGTAGGAGTCTACACCTAGGCTTCTTCTCTTCTTTACGGTTTCGGACTTATACTATTCTACACTTATTAAACGACCGCACGAGGTATGCTTACGATTGGTCAACTACAAGACTTCGGTTTCGTAAATCTATATAGTTATGCTTTTGCTATCAGTGCATGCTTTCAATACACAATATACAGCAGTTACGGCTCTTTACTTTTATGTCTTACTTTTCAGTTCAGTTCATCTCCCCGAAACGGGTTACTCTTAGAGTTCTTATACATTCAGGAACTCTTTCCATAACTCAACTGTACTGAGTACTCCGTACAACAGTCTAGGCACCTCACATCAACATCATTCTGATCGGTCCTACTGTACTCCGTACTGAGTACTTCTGCGTTTTATACTTAGCCGTTTTTCTTGCTCTTGTGCTTGCCTCCTAGCACACGCCTCGTTCACACGGTGAGTGCTTGATTGATGTATGCTTGACATGTTGTAGCCCTTTATGCATCGTATGTGGAGCTTTTTTATGATAGCTAACATGGTTTGCAAGTGTGCAGGCGTGTGAAAAATCCGGAGGCCCTTACTGCATTCAATGTTGCGTAGAGGAGGGATGGGCATGTGAGGCATGCAAGAAGGTGCTTTGTCGGAGTTGCAAGACACGGTTAGCCAACAAGGTAAGTTGGCATAACATTCCGTGTATTATTCATGCGTTGTCGGTCTAATATCGACTATGGGTGTGTGGTGTTTGCTCTTTTAGGAGTGTGGTCAAGAAGGGGCCCCCCTATGTGCTGCATGCTGCAAAGCGATTGGAGGATGCATCAAGTACACCTCCCACATGATAACAGTCCCAATTCCTCCAAACACTCAGGCAGACGGATTCATGCAGGAAGAGGAGGTGCTTTGCTCCGAGATATATGAATTTTTGGGAATGGATCTTTTAGACCCAGAGAATTCTATTACAGAAGATGATGCCATGGACACACACGCGCCAAGGAGCTCTGCGCCCGCTAATGTCCGACCTGTTGCGAGGCCGTGTATGGTGTGCTCCATTTCCAAAGCACATCAGGTATTGCCCAAACACACTTCTTCAGTATTATCGCTTGTAGTATGGTATGGCCCACATGCGTGGATTCCATTCATTTCTTGATGCGTGTTGACATGTGAATCATTGGGAAATTGAACAACATGGTTTGAATGGTACAGAGCTGCAGGAATGTGTTGTGCCGGCCACGGAGTAATCATGAGAAGCGGATGTGCCCAGACTGTTGCAAAGCTGCTGGTGGTTGCAAGGGGTTGAAGAGCCATCAACTTGAGGAGGCCTCATCACGCACTGTGGGTGACTCCATCCCCGAGCCCTATCCAGCCTCAGTACCGCCCGAGGTGGTTTCAACGGAGCCTGAGGCCATGGGGCAGGCACAACCCGAGGCCGTCGGGCAGGCGCTACCTGAGGCCATGGGGCAGGCGCAACCCGAGGCTATGGGAAAGGCGCTGCCTGCGGCCATGGGACAGGCGCAGCCCGAGGTGGTCTCAACTGCGATGGATGTTGACGGCAAGCCGAGGGGAAAGCACATAGCAGATGAGTCCCCAAACACATTGCAACGCCATGAAAGTAGCAAGGAACACAATGATGATCCAAGTCATAACTTAAGGATGAGGCGGAAATTGCACTACAGTAAAACGCGGTCTATAAGAAGCCGGTGCAAAAACGCTAGCGGCTGGCTTCTTAAACGACTTTCCATATTTAATATGACATTTTATTACACTTTCAACGGCTAGTAGCCTAAAACCTAGCGGCTAGCTTCTTATAAGTCCATGTTCTTATATACCGCGTTTTACTGTATTGATGTAACTAGAGGAATTTCATGATAATATGCATATGGATAATGATATATGGTATCTTATTAGTATACTTTTAATCTCAACATACTTTTAATGTATAGATGGATAAGTTATGTTACCTGTACAATACTATTAGTGTTGAAGCAGGGTTAAAGAAATAATAGTATCCTACAGTGATAGTGGTGTGCCGGTATGCCATGTTTGTATGCCCATGCAGAGGCTATTGTTGTGATGAAGTAAGAGTAATGTAACTCGGTGTTAACCCTCACAATAACCATCATCACCATGGCATTTCCTATGTGTTAAATTCGGAACATCAATATGATGAAGAGGGAGGAGCGGAGGACCCATTCATCACATAACATAATTTTAGCATACGTACTTACGCAAGAAGTTCGGGAAAGTCTCTCTTCAAACTGTGTAAGAAATATCAATGTGTTCGTCATTGCATGTGGAACGATGTCGACGGACGACGGTATTGTAGCACACCTATTAGGTGTTACACGTAGCATCCTATTGTAAATTTTGCAAAACCGAGTTCAAAAATGGATCCCCCACCCTCAAGTTGGTCTTGAGGCACCTTACTAGCTTCCCAAGGGGTTTGTGCAAGGCTCTCTTCCACCGGATTACGCATGTCATGCGGAACGGTAATACGGTATTAGCGGTATGCATAGCCCACCTGTTAGGGGTTACATGTAGCACCCTAGTGTAAATTTTGCAAAATCGAGTTCAAAAATGGATTCCTCACCCTCAAATTAGCCTAGAAGCACCTTACTAGCTTCCCAAGGGGCTTGTGCAAGTCTTCCGTTGGATTACGCATGCCCCCATGCGGAACGGTGTTAGAGGTATGCATAGCCCATCTGTTAGGGGTTACATGTAACAACCTATTGCGAATTTTGCAAAACCGAGTTCAAAAATGGATTCCTCACCCTCAAATTAGTCTAGATGCACCTTACTAGCCCCCCAAGGGGGTTTGGGAAAAGTCTGGAAAATAAATCTAGTTATGTTTTTGAGTGACGGCTCCCCCACCGTGGACAGACGGCCATGATCTTGCAGTCGTGTTCACTTGTGATGATTGCAGGAGACGAATAATCATCGTCACAGGACATTCATGATTGACAGCCCGTATCACAAACAAGAAAAATTCGATTGCAAGGAGCAGGACGTGCGAGGGCGAATGTGCAGCAGGACACATAAAGGTTAAAGGTTGTCAATCGCGCTCAAGACCAGAAGTGATATCTCGTCGGCCCTCTCACAATAACAATTGCTATGACGACCATCACCTTTTAATTGGGAATTTTCCGCAGACGATATTCATACTTATTCGCGTGTACATCTGATAGTCGCTCTTGGTGCACTTGGTTGCAACGGAGCACGATCTTGGTCCTTGAAAGTTACTTGAGCACACCAGCAGAATGTCGGATGAGGTAGTGGAGCAAACACTTGCTGTTATAGCGAACGTGAGCGTATATAGGGTACCTCCGAAGAGCACCGCACGTGGTTTCAAGTGTGGAGAATGGAAAGTTTCTGATAAGATTTGGGACGGTCGTCTGCGAGTTATGGCAATCGGGAAACGATGCGAAATAAGGCTTGAAGATGTCAAGAGGTCTGTGTCCCAACAGTTGCAGTCCAACAGTTAATCTCACAGATGATGCCAAGGAGCTTGGCGGTAGCATCTTCTTCGCTGGCAACCTATCCTTGTGGCGGTGGCTGTTTCAAAAAGTGCACCTCGATTATTGTGAATAAACAGATTCAAGAGCGTTGACGTGGTCTTGGGAGACTCTGTGCAGTGGGGAGCTATTTGCCACGTGTCCCTTCGAAGCTGGTAGGAAAGATACTGCAGTGGAGCCTGCCTTGGACAGTAGCCGATACTTCATGCTGCGGGTCGAGAATGAAGGCAAGCACGCGTTTATAGGCCTTGGTTTTGCGGGTCGCTCAGAGGCCTTCGACTTCAACGTATCACTGGTAAGCGTATTTTATATTTTGGTGGCGCTCATCAGATGGTGGACATCTTTGTAAGTGAAGAATTCCTTTTTTGAAAACTTGTCCGAAAGCAACACCAAATGACGCTTCGCTGCTTGGATCATCAACTAATCTTTGACAGCTGTCGGAATGCCTTTTCATCTCTTTTTCGTTTTCCTCAGTGAAAAGAATGAACACTTCTTGCAGACAGATTTTGAAAAGCATATCATGAGGGAGGATCAAACCGGCGCGCCGAACAGCTCCTCTTCACGGCTATGCGAAGAACCCCTACCCTCACAAATGCCAACCAAGGACTACAGCTTGAAAGCAGGAGAAACGATTAAAGTCAGCCTTAATCGTCCTTTGTCAGGTTTGATCTTGTATTCGAACCGCAAGTACCCCCTGCTTATTCTCGTTTCCTCAGTCGCGAGCACCCTCGGAAGACTGCACAAGCGTCTCGCATGCCCTTATACATTCTTCTTCGCTCTCTTAGCACCCTAGTCTCACCCGTTCTGTTTGGTTGGAGATCACGCCCATCCAGCCTCGCAGATGAAAGCCACGATGACCTGTAGAAGCGGTGTCCCATCCGGCCGTTCTCACTCCGCCACCTGAGGATGTTCCTGAGACTCATATTTGAATCAGTTGAGCACCCACCGTGAACCTGTGCTGCGCATCGGCCGCGCGAACCGATATGTTCTAAACGTGAAGCAGCTGCGCCTCAGCTGCGCCTCAGCTGCGCCAAGCTGTGCGACTCGCGTGTGAAGCAGCTGTGCACACGCCGAGCTCTAAGGTATGGCAAGCTGAACAGTTGCGCTCGGGAGTTGTGGTGATTTCCCTGCAGCGCGCCCTGGAAGCAGACCCCCTTCAGCCATGGGCCCAAGGGGAGTGCTGGCTCCACCTCCGGGGGTGGCCTTACAGCCGCCGCCAGGCACGCAGTCAGCTGAGCTTCCCCCAGACCCCGCAGGTGAGCCACGCACCCAACGAATTGCGCTGCTGCTCCTCCCGTCCCCGCAGCCTAGCCCTACGCTTCGTCGCTTGCAGGCTGCTGCCCCAGCCTAGTCCTACGCTTTGCCCGCTGCCCTCTCCTCCCGATTTCCATCGACGGCGCTGTGGCTTGCTTTGCGATTGCAGATGACCCCTTTGCTGCGCTTGCAGCAGCCCGCGAAGCAACCCAAGGTGACTGCGCCCCTCACTCCTTCCCAGATGCTTCTCAATTTGCTATTTCGGGTGTTTTAGTTCCAGGCACAACAACCACAGTGCTGCCAGTCACCAAATACACGTCAGTGTTCACTCTCGCCGTGCCTCTCGTGCCACGTGGCTGATCACCTCCAACAGCTCACTCTCAGTTATTCGACGAGCTCAACTCTCTTCGGGATCCTCCGACTTCACTCCACGAAAAAACCTCAAATCATTCGCACCCGGGGGCCATGGATGGGACACTAGGCAGAAAAGCCTTTAGGTTTGAAGGCGGAAGGCATGCAGGGGTGAGGGGTGGGTCACCTGGAGGGGGTCACTCTGAGGGGTGGGGTCACTCTGAGGGGGTGGGGTCACTCTGAGGGGGGTGGGGTCACTCTGGAGGGGGTGGGGTCACTCTGAGGGGGTGGGGTCACTCTGAGGGGTGGGGTCACCTGAGGGGTGAGGTCACTCTGAGGGGTGGGGTCACCTGAGGGGGTGGGGTCACCTGAGGGGGGTAAGTCACTCTGGAGGGGCTAGTCACTGAGGGGTGGGGTCACTCTGAGGGGTGGGGTCACTCTGAGGGGTGGGGTCACTCTGGGAGGGGTGGGGTCACCCGAGGGGGCGGGGTCACCTGAGGGGTGGGGTCACCTGAGGGGTGGGGTCACCTGGAGGGGGTGGGGTCACTCTGAGGGGTGGGGTCACTCTGAGGGGGTGGGGATAGTGCGGCACAGGAGTGGGAGAGCACAAGGGGCGTGGTAGAGTCGATCCGTTGTGAGGGAACGATGGAGGCTTAGTGAAGGCATGTTGTGGAGCGACTTTTGACCTAAAAGGGACGCGGTACGCAGGAGCGCCACCCTCTGAACTGCAGACTGGTGCGGCAGCCACGTCAGCTGCGGCTGCGGCGGATTTCACAATGAATCCGTTCGATGAGCCAACGGGATTTGCCGCTGTTCCCACGAGCACAAATCCCTTCGACGACTTGAGCAGCGTGGGAGATGCACTTCCTGGGGCAGCCAAAGAGCAGCAGCATGAAGCGCCTGCAGGCTGGGCCACATTTGACTGACTTTGCAGATTTGACTCTGATTTGCTAAATGCTGCACCCATGCCTTGTGCGCATGCGTCTCCTGCAAGAAGAGAACAGTGAACGGTGTATGAGTTCTGAGGAAGTAGGTTGGGGTCAGATCCTCCCCAAAGTTATATTGACAAGCTTGCCGTTTGCCTGTATGGGGCTTTGCTTACACTTTCGTATATATATTGCGCACTGTGTGATTCTGACTGTATGTTCTGCTTTGTATAAAACTGAGGGCTCACCAGCGTTCCAAGATCTATCAGTTGCTGCTATTGGACGATTCGCCTACACATGAGTCCCATGTCAGCGTGATTGTCCACCCTCCTGTGTGGCAGGGCTGTCCGGGTGATGATCCGCCATCCTACGTGGGCAGTCCTGTCAGCAGGGTGACGTGCCCGCTTCTCCGAAGGATGAGTCCAATGGGCAATCGATCGTGCGTTCTGCTTCCCAAAAACAAGTGCTAAAACCGGCAGCATTGCTGAAGGAGAAGAAGTGCCCCCGCTTCACTTAAGTGATACGGATTGCAGGTGCAGTGCAAACAACAAATTCCTTGATGAAAAAATGAGGATATTTGGGGGGAATTTGGGGAAACTAAGCCCGAACCTCAAGTCTATGGTGATGAATATGTGAATCGGTGTTAAGTATATGGTGTCACTGCTATTTGTATGTGTTCTGTCGAAGCCAAGCGTGTAATCTCCCAGCTTTGTTTCCTCCAGTCCTGATGGGGTTAGTGCTGAGAGATTTCCTAGTGATGCAAACGTATACCATCGGGGTAGTGAGTATGAGCTCACTGAGTGAGGATCTCAGGCGGGTACATCGCAGGCTTGCGCGAACGAAAGAGTTGCATGCGGAAACTTATAGATATAATTATTTTCACTCACTTCATTTCCTCGCTGCACCGCATTCAAATGCTACAAGCGGAGATATATATGCGCACAAGGGGGCGAACGATGCTAACATATATAACTGCCATCGTCCATGTGTTCATAGCAGATGACGTTAGAATGTGTTCCATTGCCCCTTTTTCAGAGCTAGAGAGTAGTAGGTTGTAGTGCAGTAACAACGAATTTGGACATGCACGATCTCGATTAAACTGTGCGTGATTATATGCTGGCTTTCGTTTTTGTAGCGATGTTATTTGTACTATTTGATGCACAAAGTCGCATTTCAGGCGTGCACTATCAGCACTAGCTACCTGCAGAAATGTGACTGCTCGGCCTAGCTACCTGCAGCCACACTCACTGCTGCTCCTATTGCGAGTGTGCGAAGGACGAACTTCACGAAAAGAAAAAGTTCACACTTCGGACGACTACGTCTTTGCTGGAGGGAGCACACGTCTACGACCCTGGGATGGCATTCCCTTATTGGCAATGGCCCTATTGCCCGAAATGCTTCCAGACCAAGGAGGAGATGCAGAACGAGCCTGCTCCGACATCAGAGGGAAAACGGCTGGAGTTTCAACTCCTTCACAAGGGAGTTATGTTCCATCGATCGGGGCCCTATTATGGATAGCTCACCTGGAGACTACGTCGCCGACGTACTCCACTTTGCGCTTCGGGAGATTGCTCATGCTATCGAGATTGCCTGCCGTCGCCGCTGCACGGGACAAGAACAAGTGGATAAAGTTAGCAAAGTATTTGCGGGAGCACGTGAAGTGCTTCATCAAAATACGGAAGGTGAAAAAGAAGACAGGAGTGACCGAGGAGAAAACACCGAACGTGATAGGGAGAGTGTGTGCTCTCATTCTGCAGCACTGCGAAGGGATGGTGCGTACCGTGTTGTCACCTTCTGATCCCCGATTCTAGAAGGCGATGACGTTCTGGCGCACCATGAAGCTCCTGTGGCAAGAGATGACAACACGCTTGGTGTTAGACACACCAGACGACCAGGGCGCAGACTAAGGAAAGCAAGGTCGCTGGAAGAGAAGGCATGTAACTACACAGATGCAGTCATCGATCACGGCGGGGCAGAGGATGTGTTTTTGTATGCGCATGCTGCGTATGCGGACCTGCCTGCTGCCCAGGTTCTCCCTCACGCGGGGACCTTCTTGACTTCTCGATGGTATAGGGTAAATATTCGGGAATAGAAAAAGGCTAAATGGGGAATATAAACTATGTGCTATTTTTTGGGAATATATTTGATGTCGCATGCCATCTATCGTTTGTACTATCACTATGATACCGCGTACCTCAACCTGTCGGTCGTCACAGTACGTAGGTGAGTAGAGTACATCACTCGGTATTCCGTTTCGGATGTCGCTGTCGTTTTGGTTTTCAAAGTGAAGTGCCTGACGTGAGTCCAAAAGCGACCAAAAACCGATGAATCATCGATCCATCGGATTTCAGTGCATTTGGGAAGGTGCCTTCGGTTCAGCGTGTGCAATATTTTGCGTCTGGCACACCCCCTTCTTCTAAACAATTTATTGCATGAACCGCAGTTTTTTCCACCATTCGATTCTTAAGTGTTTGTATTCATTAGGTGAATACCTTTCGTTTGAGCTATCGATTGGCCCCATCCGCAACCGCATCAGCTTAGCATCCAGTCGCGACTGCAAGCTAAGTTGGTGCGGTGTGAGATGGTCTCAACCACTTGCGGCTTTGCAGAATAGGGGTTATCGTGAGAATCGTCTCACGAAACTTGGCAGTGATATTGTTCATAGCAATATCAGTGCACCCGCAAGAGCACATGATAAGCCGTTGAGTATATTAAAGACGGCCGCGCGCGTGCTGGCATGATGCCTTTTGGGTTTGGGTTTCAATGTACCCAAACCCAAACATGCCAAACAGCGAAGGGCTTCCCGTGAGTTTCAGCGCACGTAACTTTGCCAAATATATTGCTAAGATGTATATATTTCATATTTCTGAAGTACAAGGTTTGCGATCGCTTGTGCGCGAAGTTAACATATTATTTCTTTGACCCAGATTTATGAGCTTGAATATCACGCTAAAATCTGTGTCAAAGAAATAGTTATACCATTTTGCGCACGGACTTTCTTAGACCTCGTGCTTCGAATATATCAAAGATAAATATCTTGGCAATATTTCTACGCAGTTACGTGCGCTATAACGCACGGGAAACCGTTTGCTGTTTAGCATGTATTGGGCATGGAAACATTGGAACCCAAGCCCAATAGATCTGCCAAAGAAATAAATTGATGGTTTTGTCAACAAGTTATATCTCAGGCCTTGAGCTTATGAGAATTGAAAGATATATATCTTGTAAATATGTGTGCATAGTTTCGCGCGCTATAACGCCCGGGAAGCATTTTCCATTTTGACATGTATTGGGTTTGGGTACACTCGAACACAAACCCAATAAATCATCTGCCAAAGAAAAAAATTGATGGCTTCGTGCACAAGGCGTTTGAGGCCTTGGGCTTTTGGCGACTGAAAGATATATACCTTAGCAATGCTTTTGCAAAATTACGTGCGCTGGAACTGACGGAACGTCCTTTGCTGTTTGGCATGTTTGGGTTTGGGTACATACAAACCCAAACCCAAACCTGCCTCATGATGTGCAGCACGCGTTTTGCGCATAGCTTACATCAGAGGTTGTGCGTTTGAGGGTGCAACAATATGGCTGTTAGCAATATTTGTGCCAAGTCTCGTGGCCTAGAACGCACGAGAACCCCTCCACTGTTTGAGTTTTTATGCGATGTGCATGAAAAGTTATAAGGGCCTATCAGCTTAGGTCGCAGTCGCGACTGCAAACTGAGCTGATGCGGCCACGGATCGGCTCAACGCAAGAGCTCCAAAAATTCATAGGAGTCTAAATGATATATCTATGTGCGTTACGAACGTTGGAAAAATATTTTCCTACTCTACTTTACTCGCAAACAGTGTGGGGTATACGTGCAGTGAAGCTTTAAGCGCTTCCGAAAAGCACACTGTGTCCGGATCGAGTTTGGCGGTGAGTCCTTATGTAAATTGCATGCATGTGCATGTGTCACAAATATATTCCCGAAAAATAACGCATCATTTATATTCCTCATTTGTTACACTACTCTATTCCTAAATTATAAGTTTTCCCTTCTCGATGCAGCGCCTTGAGCACCTGCACAGCCAGCGCAAACCCACCTCCGTCATCACAGCAACAAACGGAAAACGGGTGACCTCAAGTCCTGCACTGCACAGAGCTTAGAATTAGAGGTGGCCAGCCGCGCATCATCAGCAAGTCTCAGAAGTTCACAAACAAGTCTCGCTACCACAGCGAGAAAACGTTTCGACTCCGGCAACAGGCAACGCCACCTCCGACTGAAACAGAAACGACGGAGGGGTGAAGACAGCAGCGAGCGGCGGAGGTGCCGTCGGGACTTACCTACCTGCAGCTAGCTGCGCCAACCTGGCGTTCCGACGCCTCTCTGTCCTGTCCCAGATATCAGCCAGCATCGCGGCATCTTCCGGACTGAACCATTCCCACGGGTTATTATAGAACCGTTTCACGAATAGCTTCTGCCTCTTTTGCCAACTCGGCCGAGTGATCTAGTAACTGGGGGCGGGGGGAGCGTATACGCTTCTGCCAAAACTTCCTAGGTATTTTTGATACTGCCTCTTTTATTGCTGCCTCGGGTAAAAATCTGTCAGGCTTGTGCCATGCTGCTGCTGAGAGGGGATATCCCGTAGGAATATTCAGGGACCCCTGCAGGTTGAACACTAAAATCTGATATATTATTTTGGGCGTAAGCTCCCGGTAAAAGCTAACCGTGTGTTTCATCGTCACCGGGATTCCTACGGTCGTAATCTCACGTCTTGGCAACACCTTCTAAGCCCCGAGCCCGTTAGGAAACAGGCGCTCAAACTGAAAGAACTTATCTAGTGTACATTATTCTGGTCGGTAATCACAGCTGTGACCGTTTGACCACGTGGCGGGTGTTAACCTCTCCTACTTTATTGCCCAGTGGCCGAACCAAATTGTCGAACACCTGCTTGAGAAATCTACTGATCGTGGTGCTTCTGTTTGCTGCATCGTGACCTTTTAGGTCCCTAAACATATCGCCTGCAACCTGGACGGCGAACCCAGCGTTCTCGATAATAGACAAGTCGAGGTTCCTAACATGCTGACTGCAACCAGCTTGGCAGCACGTTCGTGTATCAAGCAGCCCATGGCCTTTCAGTGAAGCCGTCCTGAGCTCTAAAACGCATTCTATGCAGAAATGGGCCATCTTTTCCGTAGGGTACCCGAGGCCTAAAAAACCTCCCAAAATTGTAGTGTCGGGGTGGCTATGACCGGTGCGAAAATGCGGACAGTTAAGGACCAAACTCGAAATTCGAGAACATGCAAACCTTTTAAAAGCAGCCGAATTACAATATGAAAAAGCGTCCGAGGATCCTATGTTGTCAATTCGTAAAAGAATCGTGCCGCGTGACCTCAAAAACTGCTGAAACTGACTGTATCCGGCAAACTGTTTGACTGATATGCGCGAATACGCAATGTTGAGGGCTGCTGGAGGGGCTTAGAGAACATACATTTTATTTTTAAAGACGAAAACAAAATTTGATAGCGAACAGTCGTCTTGAGATGCCACGTAGGACTCTTTAAACGAATCCGCGTGTGACAGCAGGGTGGTGATGCCCGTTTTAGTTGACAATAACCGCCTGAGAAATGTCGGTAAAAGCTCCGCGCCAACTTGGTCATTTCGCGGGTAGGCATGGGGGTGCCATGTGTACAAAAGGATGTCAAGTCTCATATCAGCGTGCGCGAATCAGTTGTGCGACGTGAACCACCAATATATGTCAAGCATTTCGAGCCGGCGCTAGTATTATTCGGGACATCTGTCAAGTTGCTGTCTCCTCAATTTGCAACGATAGTGTCTGTCGATTTAGTAGCACCACGCGATTATTTGGAAATAGAAAAGTAGTCGCTCGGGGAATGCGGGAATATATTTTCATTATGGGGAATAACGTTTATGTGCATGTGACACACGACAGCCGGACGAGCGCGGGCACACGATATCGACAGACCATCGCATGTACATGACCAGCACCATCACACCACACGACATCCACATCCGATCGACAAAGCAAGTTTTAAATGATTAAATTCGGATTTCAGAAATCAGAATGCGATCCAACGAGGGATACTTGCCACCGGACCGATCGAACGTAAAGTACTCGTGACATAGTGACACTTCTGCAAGGTTTTAGGTTAAAAAGCCGGTACATGCACACACCCACCCACTGTTACTTGAATCACATAAAGTAAACAATTTTCTCACGCTCTCAATTGACATATATGTATTCCAAACACAAATAATTATAATTTGGGTTCTTGATTGAGGCATTCCGTGGCCGCATCAGCTCAGTTAGCAGTCGCGACTGCAAGCTAAGCTGGTAGGTCTATGCCTCTTTCAAACGCAAGCCATGGAAATTTGAATATGTATAACTGGGGTTCTCGTGCGTTATAGCGTACGAGACCGCTGAACCGACATAATTTTGAGATACATATCCTGTGAACACTCCCTCGAAGGGACCTAGAACGCAACGGAACCTCTTGAACTATTTGGCTGTTTTGGGTTTGGGTTCATTCAAACCCAAACCCATAAATCTGCGAAAGAAATAAATCTTTCGTTTCGCTCACAGCTGATCTTACACCTTGCACTTCAAGGAGGTAAGAGATACATATCTTATCAATATTTATTCGAGGTATCGGGCTCTAGAACGCACAATAGCCTCTGAAACTCTTTGGTTCTTTTGGGTTTGGGTTTGAATGAACCCAACCCATAATTCTGCGAAAGAAAGAAATCTTTCGTTTCGCTCACAGCTGATCTTACACCTTAGTATAACGCACGGGAACCTCTAGACCTCTTTGAATGTGTTGGGTTTGGGTTCATTCAAACCCAAAACCACAAATCTGTCAAAGAAATGCATTCTTGGTTTGGCCCATAGCTTATCACATGCCGCGTACTCGGGGAAGCACGCGACATGTATCTCAGCAATATGCCAGTTCAGTCTCGTGCTTTCGTTAGAACGCACGCGAACGACTGAAACTCTTTGGCTGTTTTGGGTTTGGGTACATTCAAACCCAAACCCAAAACGCGCGTTGAAGATTACCATCTGCTTTGCGGATACTTTACTCCAGGTCTTTCGCTTTCGAGGGTGCAATGATATTGCTGTTAGCAATATCATTTTCCAAGTCTCGTGCGCTAGAACGCACGAGAACCCCTATGCAGATCCCAATTTCCATGGTTTGCGTTTGAAAGAGACATATACCTACCAGCTTAGCTTGCAGTTGCGACTGCAAACTGAGCTGACGCAGCCACGGAATGCCTCAATCAAGAGCTCAAAATATAGGTATTCGCGTTAGGAATACATATATTTCAGTTACGAACGTAAGAAAATTTGTTTGCGTAATGAATTTCAATTAACAACAGCAGGGGGTATGCGTGCGAGAAGCGCTTTTCACATCCGTAAGCGCTTCACAGGCGTAAATTATTGCACCTCCAGCCGAGCGACAGCGACAGCCATACTTTTCGACAGCGACACGCGTGTGCCCGCCGCGCCCGTCCGGCTGTCGTGCGTCTCATCCACAGAAAAGTATTCCCCAGAATGCAGAAGTCTCCTATTCCCCGAGCGACTACTTTTCTATTCCCAAATAAATACACACCCACGCGACTCGATAGCCTGTGAAATATGCGATTACGTTATTCTTGATATAATTTCGGACGGGGCTTCAGCAAGGGACCGAAGCTCTCTGCGACATCTTTGTGCGTGACAAGACTATATGCATATAGACGATACATTCCTAGCAATAATTTATCCACAGTGCGGACATATTTCTACATACGGCGACTAATCATGGTTAAGTTGCGCCTACGAATGGTTATGTTGCTCCCAAATACCGTATAAGCGCGTCCCAGACCACTTTCTAGGGATTCTCGTCAGCTTGCCGGTTTTGCGAATAGCAGGACTAAACTAGTTTAACGGACGAGTCGGCAAATAAAAATTCGCACTCTATCATCCGGTGCGACTCATCCTGGCTGCCCACGCCGCAACGCTCTCATGAGGGGACATAACATTGCCCCACGAACCCCAATACTTGATGGCTTTTGAGTCATTGTAGGTCAGCATTCCGCTTACACAGGAGCAATGTCCATCCGCCCTACGACGTGGGATCATCTTAATCGCGGCCCTGCCATGGTTCTACGTGTATTATATAGTATTTATTATGATGGCTTACTACTACGCATTGTGCGATTTGTACCAAGCAACAGAGTCATCGTCCGGGATGTATGATAAAATATATCGACAGCAAGCGCATAGAATATAAATCCACGAGCCTAATCGAGGATACAAATAATATAGTGCTGTGTGCATTGAGAACACTCCTGGGATAGCAGGCCACATCCGCGATGAACCAAAGCTATCGTATATATTGAACTTTACCGTACTCAACGAAACTGGTCGATATCAAAGTTCAGTATCACCGTATCAAAAAAGGGTGACACGGCGCCCTGATGTACCAGCTGTGCCATCACCGGCATCGCATGCCACGAGAAGGCTAGCTGACCGACCCCACGCTGAAGGATGGCCTCTACATATCGGCGACAACATCAGCGGAGCCAATTATATTATAACGAAGCGGCAAAACATTACTGTGCCGTGAAGAACAAAGCGTGCCTATGCATGCCATGTGGATGAGCAGGCGTGCACCTCAGAGTGGCCAGCAGGGAACTCCCAGGGGCATTAGGACCTAAAATTCAACAAAAGCATTGCAAGCTGGGTTCCGAAGCTGGGTTTCATCTTGTAAAGATGTAGTTCATTTACTATATTTATGTCATACTAACTGCTGCCTTGGATCTGAGGTCCACTCCATGATACATACCTTGAATACTGGGCTGCGAGCGACTACCAGGCAAGCCAATTCTTATCTGAAAATGTTGCTGCGCTGTGATCATAGTGAGGTAGGCGCGGCCTGGGGCTACTGTCTTCTCTCACCAAGTAGGAGAGAGATTTAGCAGCACCAAGAAGCCTCCTACAAGTAAAACCAGAAGAGCATACAGCGCAAATTAGTCCCAACATGGCATACTGGGAATAATTGACAAGATTGCTAGCCATACTATAGGCAGCGAGGCTTCAGATAATCTTTAGGAGTGAGTGTCCATTAAAAAAACAGGTGTATTATTCCACATTCATATTGACAATTGAATGAATCCCGATGCAATATACCTCATCATGTGTGCATGTCATATACGTATCAGGCAAGTCAATCATGGTAGTCTTTAAAAAACGGTCGCCGTATTTCATGGTGGATCGTCTCAAAGAGCGTTCAAGTTGGCTGTCCATCGAGATGGCCAGCAGAACGCAAGTTGCAGCCACAAATGAATGGCAGCCTTGCCTTGTAAAAAACTACAGCTAGCTGTCCTACATGTCAACACAAAGCGTTATTTCAGTATCCGCAATACCTTACAATCGCACCGCAGGCCCCCCTGAAGTGGCTCCTGGCAGCTGCTTGTGTTTTTTCGGCTTGAATCTGTGGCTCAGCATCCCCAACCTCGGTGTCACCCAATCGAGTGATACACAGGTTAAAATAGAGATCAGCAATAGAATCAAGAAAATACCAAGGACTTTCTTTGTGAGAGCAATAAAGCTAGACCACAGCATAACCATAGCGACACCACTGTGCAATGTAGGCACTCACCGCCGCCATGCGCCCATGACTATCTTGGAAAAAAAATTCTTCTTCTTCTTCTTTATAGTCCCGCCTGCAACAGTTTCCACAGCTGCTCCGTTGTACGTAGCCTGCGGGAAGTGGTCCAAGACCCGCATGATCAGACCTAGTCAGCCCAGGAGAGCACAGGGCATCTAAACATAGCCAAGAAGAACAAGTGACACGAGGTGGTACACAGACTACTCCAGGACACCCGAGGGCCCCGCCGCATGAAAGACATCCAATGGCTGCAGAGAAACACTGAGACGAGGGACGGCAAAGGCCGGGAGAGGAATGCGGAGGACAGCCAAAGAGTTGCAGAGAGCACTAGCGGAGAGGGCATTTGCCATGCAAGGATACCGGATGAATGCATGACAGTCAAGCACCGTAGAGACAGTCATCCG